>JAQIXU010000918.1:0-22966 GCA_034701245.1 Strigamia transsilvanica | reverse complement strand
CATAAAAAATTGAACAAATTAGAATAAAATGTTTCATTTTTGAGATTTAATTTTTATTTTGTGATTCCTAAGGTAAATTTTTTGTCAAAAATATCACTTTTTGGTCTAAAACGGCAATTTTTGGTCTGAAACGACAATTTTTGGTCTAAAACGACAATTTTTGGTCTGAAACGTCAATTTTCGGTCTAGAATGTCAATTTTTGGTCTAGAATGTCAATTTTTGGTCTAGAATGTCAATTTTTGGTCTAGAATGTCAATTCTTGGTATCAAAATGTCTATTTCTGGTCTAAAATATCAATTTTTATTCTAAAATGTCAATTTTTAGTCTAAAATGTCTATTTTTAGTCTAAAATGTCGATTTTTAGTCTAAAATGTCGATTTTTAGTCTAAAATGTCAATTTTTAGTCTAAAATGTCAAGTTTTTGTTTAACAACGTCAATATTTGGTCCTTTTATTCCGTGCAATTTCTAACAATATTTTTGTGTGTGTTAGATTGGCATTGATGACCGAATCGATGGAACACACCGTCCAGCGCTGCCCCTTCTCATGCAGCACGCCGATTAATCGAAGACAGAACGACGTCACGGCCGGCGACACGAAAACCATGGAGAAAATCGGCGCCTTGAAGGAAGAAATCGCCAAATTGCGCAACCAGATCGCGTCAATTTTACAACAAACTAGTAAAACATCAGATCTCGTTTCTCGTAAGAGACTATTATCAATGTGTACTACTTGATGCGAGTGTGCGATTGTCTTTTTGAATAATAATAATAATAATAATCTCATTTTATTCATGTTTTGTGTCTTTTTTTTCATTTCTTAGAGGGTCCTTTTCGGAGCGAAAAGAAGGTCGGGATTCAGGAATTGGGGCCGCGGTTCACGCTGCGCCTGAAATCGCTGCAGAAAGGCACGTTTGACTCGAAGTTCGGCGAGTACGAATGAGAATTGAAGGTGGAAAAAATAATTTTTTTTTATATTTTTGAAAAATAAAAATTAATTTTTTGGATTTTTATTTCAGCGACATGAAATGGAGACGAGTCGACGTCGGTTTTTCTTGTAAAAATGTTGAAAATGTATGAAAAATTGATTAAAAGTGATGAAATATTGATCGAAAGTGATGAAATATTGATCGAAAGTGATGAAATAACGTTGCTACGACGTTCCGACGTGATGAAATAACGTTGCTACGACGTTATTTCGATTTGCGCGTATTTAAAGCGATTCGTGGGTCGATGAAGTCATTTGGTGTTTGATCGAGTTAAGAGATGGATGAAGTTAAATTGATGTGCGGGATTAAATATTGCAACGCTTTACCCGATGTGTCGTTCGAGGCGAAATATGTGCCGTGTCGCTCCGATTTGAATCGATTTGTTCGCTATAATCGTTCGTCGTTGGATAGTGGTTATAAACACGAGTTGTTATTCGAGCACGATTTACCGACTGTAATTGAAAAGTTATTCGCGATGGAGGAAAGTGAAAAAACGAGGTTCCTCGAAGATGATGATGATTGTACTGAAGGGACTCGAGGTTGCGGTGAAGCTGGAGCCAGTAATTCGGTTTTAGTTGACGAAAATCGGGCGGAAGAAGCGAAAATTGAAGACGGAAATGTTGTGAAAGTGAAAGAAGGTAAAGCGGGGGCAAAGGAGTGCAAATCAAGGAGGATTTATGTTGAAGGGGTCGAAAATCCGGCGGAGGACGTGGTAATTAAAGATGCGAAAGTGAAAGAAGGTGTAAGGAAGCGCAAACCAAGGAGGATCTATGTTAAAGGGGGTGAGCAAAGAGTTGGAAGTGGGAAATGTTAAGGTTTGTTTGACAAATTCTTGTGACACTGGACACCAAATAATGATTTGTTGGAATTGGCTTTTTAAATTTATTTTACAATTTGACTAGGTAAAAGAAAAAAGTGGAATAAAACAAAACTATAATTCAGGTCTTGGAATCTAGGTCCATTTTTGAGTCTCGGCAAAACGAGATTCCAATGCGAGAAAGTTTTCTTAAATTTTTTGAAGTTTTCTCGAATTTTTTCAAAACTAAGATTTTAAAACGACCTGAAAGTTTAGAAAAAAACGTACAAGTTAGTGGGTTTCAAGTAGACAGTTATGCAATATGTGGTCACACACACATGAACACGATACCTTTTCCACTTACTGTTCATGTGCTTAAATATATATTTTTGATTTTGTTTCATTTGCTCTGGATGTATGAAATAGTGCTCTGAGCACATCCGCTTGTCTTTGTAATCTCGTTTTGAGATAATTCAGTTTTAAAAAATTAATTATCAATGATATTAAGTTATTTGTTACCTCTTGAACTTTAAGCATGTTTGTTCAATTTTACAAGCATGCAGATCACTTGAAAATGTTTTGGATGAGCACTACTGACTTGTGAGTTTAGTGATAGTGATAGGGGAGAGGCGTTGTCATTAATTTTTAGTTCAAAATTCAAAAAAATGTATTGCTTGATCGAATACTTTTTTCTCCACTTGGTTAGGTTAGGTTAGGTTAGGTTGACTGTATGGTATGTTCTACGACCATTCGATAAAACGACCCGTCGATAAAGTGAACCGGCATCCCACTTACACCTGGGTTTGGGTAGTAGAAAACGCCTCATTTCAGACAAAAAAAAATTTGTAATCTTCATTTTAGACACGATAAAATCTAAAACCATCATTTTAGACAAGACAAAAACTAAAATCGTCATTTTAGACATGAGAGATTTTTCCTGTTTGTGACATATACGGTAAGTGGATTTGATTTGTAGCTTTCAATTTTCTTCTTTTAGCTATTCAAATTAACACACACAAAGGCATAGGTACCAACTGCAGGCCCATGCGGTGCATGGGGACCCCTTAGTTTTGGGGGCTCTTCAATGCCATTGAGATCCATTCACAAGTCAGTATAACACGTTCGTGTTGGCCTTATTTGTGCTTTAAAACGTCAGTACCATTTTGTGTATTCTTTCAAATCATGCCTTTAAGTTGATACGTTAAATTTGGAATAGCAATATGTAAATTCTATAGATTTGGGATTAACTCATGGGGCCCAAGCCTTTTTTTGCACGAGGGCCTAAATAACATAGCTACGCCACTGAACACACACTATACCAGGGTGGTCCAACACGGAAAATGTGAAAAATCTTTGAAAAACATTAAAAATTCGATGAAAAATACAGAAATTTAACAAAGACTAAATTTCTAAGCAATTTTTCTGTGTTCATGACCATTACAGCAATGTATAGTGTGCTGCCCGTGAGTTAATACCACACCTGCTCGTGCGACCCGCTTCTAGTGACATGTTGGACCACCCTGTATTAGACTGTTTTAAAAAATTTAAACTATAGTTTAAATGACTTTATGAATGCACTTACTGTGAGTATGCGCAGTGACATTTCTACATTTTTGGCTGTCTGTGCATTTAAGCACTTCCAACCTTTTCTGATTCCCTCTTATATACACGGTATACATTCGCATGCACGTACAGAACAAAATTCGCGCCTACATTTCGTCAGACCAATCAATGCAGACTGGAAAAAAAGTGTTGAAACTGGATGGCATCGAGCGCCAACTTTCGGCGAATTTCAAACCAAACCAGAAACCTAATCTGTTTTCAATGTTGCCTTGTTTAATAAATTCCGAAACCAGCAACAAATTGGTCAGGCAACCACAGACCACTATCAGCAATGAATAAAGACGGGGAAGTGGTTTACAGCCGTGGCAATAAACATCTTCCCCACCTAGCTTCAAACTAACATGCAGAATGAGCGTTTTCAGCTTGTTGTGTCCACCACAAGATTCTTTGTGACCAGTTGCCATAAATAATTAAAATAAAGTCATCGAGATTAATGAATATCCTATTAAATATTCGATTGCTATTGACTTATTTAAGTGGAATGAAGTCATTCACCAGAGCAGTGCAAAGAAAAGTTTTACAATTGTTAAAGAAGCACTCGAGAACATTAACCAAAGTTTTAAAAGATATTAAGGATATTTTCATATTTAGAGAAAAAGGTATGTACTGCAACTATCAGGAAAAAGTAGTTCCAGAAATGCTGTTAGTGTGTAAGAGTAAATCAGCTTTAAACTTGTCTAGAATTTCTTTGTAAATTTATTTAAAACTTGTAAATATACATTTGAAATGTCACTTTTAGACTAAGTAATCTTGTATACGGTAACAATACTTTTAACCAAGTATTTAATATGTAAAACTGTGTTTGGGGATTTCATTGGCGTACCAACCAATCAATGATCCCACTGCAAAAACTAACGCCTCTATTATGTGTTGATAAACTTTGAAAAACTTCAGAAGTTTTGATAAATTGTCAAATTTGAGAAATTGTTGAACATTTGTGATATTTTGAGAAATGTTTGAAATAACATTAACGTTATTCTTTGGCATTTCCAGGAAACCGCTAGTTGCTATTTAAATTTATAACTAAAACAATTAACAGTTCATAGCAAACAACTTTGATTTCATTTAACATTTATTGCCGTTTCTAATCTTCGTTTGCTAATATTTTATTTTCGTCTTCTGAAGCAAAAGGAAAATATCTGCCATGAAACAGAGGTGGCAGTGGAAATCCATTAGCGACAAGCCGAGCCACTTCAGTAAAGCTTTTAGCATCAAATATTCTTAATGAATCTGAAATATTGTCTTTGAAAGACAATCCAATAGTCAAAACCAAACCTAAGTGATTAAAAATAATGTCAAAAAGTATGTTTGATGTGAATACGGTACTGTATGAACAGCTTTACCATCATCTTCACTGCACGCATGTGGATGAGGTGCAAACACGGGTTCTGAAAATGTCATATCTTCATTTAGTTTCCGTAGTTTGTACTCTTTAGTCTGAACATTCAACTTGACCAGCTAAAAATAAATAAAGTAAATCGTAAAACTACCCAATTACTCAATTGTAAGTGCAGAATTACAGTATTCCCTGGATTGGGGTAGGTTACATTCCAGGAAAACACCGTGCTGACTAAAACCGCTACAATGTTGAAACTTTTAAGCTTAGTTCACACATAAGTTAATTGTCCTTTTTACATCATATTTACGGTGCATTTTTGCCAAATTCTAAGCAATAATACTAAGTTACCGACCAGACATGCTTTTCCTACTATATTTCCATGCTGGAAATGGCGGAGAGAAAAATTTCGCATAATCACGCATTAACTCACACATCATTGCGAGATTGTAGTGACTCGTGGTTGGTTAACGCTTGTAACTAAGTTGAAAAATTAAATTAATTCAATCCAGAATCCAACACTTTCGACCTTTAAGTCAAAGGTAAGTCTACTCTATAGTGTAAATTTGTGTGTAAACTGGCCTCTATCAAACCCTTACTGCACATTCTAAAATTTTGACATTGTTAACTGTGTGGTCCAAACAGACATTGTCTTGTCGGGAGAACATACTCTGTTTTGCCTGGACAAAGACTAATTGGGCCCCAGCAGTCTTGTCCGGCACACAGCTTGCATCCAGGACCATCCTAATATTTTCAAGCACCTCGAGCTAAAAATATCAACAGAGGCAGCGTCACCTGTTCTTGCACCCCCCTGCAAATTTCAAATATGTCGCCCCGAATCACAAAGTTGCCATGAAAAAGTTAAAAATTATATTTATAATAATACAACTTAAAAACAGCTAAACGTTAGTGTGAATTATTTAAAACTCTTATATATTTTTTTGAATTTTTGGCCATAATGCAAATATAGATCATATTCGGAAGCACCCCTTGACATTTTGCACCCCTACGCGTCGCTTACCTGGCTTACGCTAGCGCCGCTCCTGAATATCAAGCACCCTTTGCTCTCATCACAATTCACAGGATAGGAGCCGCCCAGCACCCAGTGGCTGCAACCCTCTTAGCCCAAAGACTCTGCATGCACTGCAGTAAGTACCACACAAATCGAGGGATTACTGTAGTAAATTCCTACCCCATTTTTAAAAATCCCATCAAATAACAATCCAGTTGCATAAACGTATTCGTATTTCTTGCCGATGTAAGAGCAATTGATTTGCGGCAAATCAAAGCCAGATGGTGCAAGATTCTCCGGCTGGATGACAACGACACCATCCGACACCCTTGCTTCTGCATTGCAACCTTTCAACTTCACCAGGTTCTCACCTTGCTTATATTTCACATCCTAAAAACAATCATAAAATTAATAAACAGCCTCAGAAGAATCTGCTTAAAATATTAACCTTAATCTTTTTAACCATTGGCAAAACAAATCTTTGTGGTTGTGGCAAGGACGACAAATCAAACTGAGATGCACGCATCTTATTAACGTATAATTTATCTAAAACCTCTGCATTTGGATAAGTAACTATATCCACTACAATATGGCCATCATCTTCGTACGCATTTATATGATTCAGAGCAAAATGTGGAACGCTAGTGACAAACTGGGTTTTCCATACTGAACCATTCGCTTTGTCAATTACATAAAAGCGGTTCTAGAAAATAAAATATAAAAGAAATAAACCAAAATATGTTCTATAACAAACTGGTACTTTTTCTTCAGGATACCAATCCATGCAATCCTTATAACAGTAACCACGCACTTGGGAGGCAATCAGTTTCATTCCATTCATTACCAATGGTTGTTCAAGAAAAACAATGTAATTTTTCGTAATGGAGAAACTATGGCAGTAAGAGAACTTCATTTTCCAACGAAAAGGAATTTGGCAAAGGATTGAACCACTTTCCAATGGATTATCTAATCCTAAACACAAAAAATAAATTATTTTCTCGTGTCGTCTGCAAGATTTCAGCAGCAGAAATTTAATTAAATATTGCACCCGCAAATATTCCTTCACAAATCACAACTACCTCACAATACAAATGTTACGTGCGAATACTTACTCTCAGTGTCGTAGATAAATATCTGCAAGCAGAAATAAAGGAAATAGCACAAGAAAGGTTGTAATTGCAGACTAGGTAGTAAAAGTTTGCAGATAAAGAAAAATGTAACAATATAGTACAAAATGGCAAGTAACGGAAATAAATTAAATTAAATAATTGGCATTGCCCACCTTCTCGAGTAATTTTACTTATTACCTTGAGTCAGAGGATCATTTGGAGGAAATTTTAAAATTACGTATTTTATATTGGTAAACGAAACTCCAATGTTGTATGTATTTCCATCTTGGTCAGTTAGCGGTTGTGATGTAAGTATGTGAACTGGAAAAGTATTGTTCACATTGATCTAAAGAATAAAGCAAAATTTCACTTGATGCCTTAAAAACAAATGTCAAGTTTTAAATTTCTACCCTTTCTTTAGTGTGCAGCGTAATAGGATCAATTCTGTGAATAAAATGAGTTTCAGTTGCAGCGTAGAAATTGCCGTGCAGCTGATAAACATGCAGCATGTCGTTGTCTGTTAAGTCCGGGATAACAAAGTTGGAAAAAAACCTAGAAACATTAGCAACATGAATTTGCATATCATGAATACAGAGTACTCTGTGGTTCGGACGTAGCACCTCCGTGTGGACAGCTCTAAAGTTGGTAGTAACCAACCCCAACCAATAACAATACGTCACTGCAATTCCCAGGACATTTCAAAAGTTTCAAAACATTAATCTTAATTATAAATAAAGAAATATAAAAGTGTCTGTCTGTCTGAAGAAGCAATAACTCTCCAACGATGAGCTCTGTCATCATGAAATTTGGACAGTTTATAGTATCTGAAATTTCTAGACAATGCAACTATTTTAAGCTTGCTACGTCATTGCCCTGCCAAGTTATGACAATGTTGACAATTTTTCAAGTTTTGCAGGCTGCCATTATTCATCTGTTCCATATTGATTCAATATATAGCTTTTAATTGCTATTTATTCAGTATATTGCTTTTAATTGCTATTTATTCAGTATATTGCTTTTAATTGCTATTTATTCAGTACATTGCTTTTGATTGCTATTGACTCAATATATTGGTTTTGATTGCTATTGATTCCACATATTGTTTTCCATTTGTGTCCAAAATTTCCAAAAAGAGTCGAATCAAAAATAAAACGTCAAAAGCTGTCACGAGACAAGCAATCAGCAGAGGAAACATCACAAGCACCAAAACTGCTAAAGATACAGAGGTGGGGCTTGCTTCTCACATGGACAACTGTATGTGGGAATGTCAAGAGCAAAGAATCCAACAAAATTATAAATTGTCACTGATAAAGAAGCAAAAACAAAAAATGTTGTGCATGGCAAGTTGTTGGTGTTGTTCTTGAATCCCAGTAAGGAAAACCCAAATAAAAAACATGCCTTTACTTCATCTTATAAAACAGAGTAAATTATCATTGTTCTTTATACAGGGTGAGGCAGAAATACTGTTCTCTTCAAATATTTCTTAAAATATACAATAAAAAAATATTTAACTACACCACATAAGTAAACCAGCCGTGGCAAATTAAGTGGTATTGTTAGAAATGAGGTAGGTCATTTGTAACAATGTTATCTGATTTCTATCTCAGACACTGTAAAGAGATAGAACAAAATTTCCAATTATAAAGTTGTAGAGCATCATCTGTTTAGTACAAAATAATTAGTCCCAAATTTTTTAAATCAAATTTTATCAGGAAATTTACAGGAAACATATCGTATGTTGTAAATTTTAGAAAATAGTCACTAACAAAATAGTGATTTCATAATGTGTTAAAAATGTCCATCATCTGCAGTGATGCATAGTTGTGCTCAAAGTTCCATGTTTCTGTGTTAGAGACCATCTGAACACTGCATTTTCAAACCATTGGATTGGGTATGGTGGGCTAATTAATAGGGATTCGTAAAGGACAAAGTGTATCAAACAAACGGAGCCTGCTGATATTAATGACCTGGAATTAAAAATTCGAGGAGCTAGTGCTGAAATAACACCAAGGCTTTTGGCTTCTGTACACAGAAACATGGAACTTCAAGCACAACTATTTAATTAATCATTTTGTACTAAACAGATGATGCTCTACAACTTTATAATTGGAAATTTTGTTCTATCTCTTATTACGGTTTAAAAGATAGAAATCGGATAGCATTGTTACAAATGACATACATCATTTTTAACAATACCACTTGATTTGCCATGGCTGGTTTACTTATGTGGTGTAATTAAATATTTTTTTTATTGTTTATTTTAAGAAATATTTGACGAGAACAGTATTTCTGCCTCACCCGGTATACAATAATACATTAAGGGTTCTCATCAGAGCACTATTAAAATGTAAGATCATAGATTTTGTTTTTACGTTTGAAGGGCTCTAATCTCACTATAAATCGGGTCTAAACTAAAGTAAATGTAAGCCAACTTAAATCATACCTGGAAATTGAACTTTTACATAAATCAGGATGAGCTTTCGTCCCAAACTCAGTGTAAATAGTTGTATGTAACTCTTGAACCTTTTTGTACGATTCACTTTTCAAGTATCTACTGCGGTAGGAAACCTTAGAAAAAAATAATAAACATTAGACATGCAAATTATAAGGTTTCAAAAATAATGTACCTGCCCATTTAAAAAAATAAAATTATGCATCAAAGCAAATCCATCAAACCAATGATTAACTGTGAAATCTTTTCCGAAATCGTAGCGCCCAGGACCAACGCGAAGAAAAACACCAGACAACCATTTTGGAATTTCTCCTTCTAAAAAAAAATATAAATGTTATAATTAATTTAACAAAAAAATATTTACAAATTGATTTCCTACACGCGACCATTCACCTCTACTGTTCAATAAAACCATAAAATCCAACACAATTGGTTGTTACTCAGTCAGTATTGTTTAATCTGATAAATTTTAAAATTAAACCCAGGATAAATGAATTTTAAGCTAAATTGTTGAAAATCATTTACCGAGACAAGTTTCTTTTTTTTTTAAAGCGCCGTAACCTTAATTTCTAAGTTCCTTCTTCCTGCCCAATACTTTTTACCTAAATAAACATAAAAATGCAAATTGTGATTCTGACCCTTTTTTACTCATCATTAATCACTTTAAATTACAATCATATTTGAAAATGTGAGGAAGAAAAATCCAAAAAAAAATGAAAAATTCCTCGAAAAACAAATGCTAAATAAATTCGAGGAAGACAATTTATATTTCAGAAACAAACCGTACCAGGAAGTTATTTAGGATCCAATAAAAACAAGTTTCTTCCTGCATTATTTCACTCTCAAGCAAACTCAATCATAATATAATTAGAATTTTTTCTTTCTGATAAAACCATAAAAAATGGTAGAAATTAATGTCTGACTTGCAGAATTTCCACCAAATTCCCCTTCCCTAGTGTACTACTAACCTAGTTTTTCTTCATAACATACCCTACTTTACTCTCACCCACATTTCAAAAAAATAGGGGCAGTAAACCCACATAATCTTAAATGTGGGCCTAACCTATTTTCTTTGAAGTCAGAACTTTCCCTAACCACTAGGCCATGAAACAAATCCGGGAGATATTTAAATTCTTCTCAACGCTTTAAACAAAAAAAATGTAGAGATTTAGCAGTTTTTGTTGTGTTTTGGTTTCAGCACCATAAACAAGTCACAAATAGAATATAGACAGCTTGTCAAATGAATTGTCAGGATACAAACATTTTTACTATATTTTTATTTTTTAAATTCTTTTTTTGTCTGTGCCAGGCTGAGTAAATAAAATAAAATTAACTCAAGATCAAGGTCAAAATATTTTGGGTAAACATTTCAACTCGGGTCAGTATACTCATTTACATAAATCACTGGCGTTAAAATTGTTCAAAGAAGTGGATAAGAATTCACTCTCGTCTCTTCACTTCTGTGCATATTCGTGACAAATTAATCATGTTTGCTTATATCAGCAAATTTTTGACAAATACAAAAATACAAAAACTTCTAGGACCGGAAGTACAATTGATTTGATCAGACATTTCCGTAACTAAATGCTGTTAAGATAACAATAAATACATGAGTGAAAGGTCATATTTACCTGCTAATTCTAATTGTTCGGAGTTTGGTTTCTGGTCAAACGATCGGTACATACGACTGAAATCGACAGCAGCCATGTCAAACGAAAAGTAGCGCGTATTAGTGCAGGCACGTGTCTAATATAAATAGAAAACAGCTATGCCATCTTGCGCTGAGAATGGAAACTACCAATATTTTTTTTTGCCTCCTGTACTTTTTACACGAATTCAATTGGAAAATCCCAACTTTTTCTGGACATTAAATTAAATTAATAAATTAAAATCATAATTAACAGAACAGATTTATATTGTTTTCTCATACGTTGACATCATTGAAGCGTTGAAGCTGTTCGAAGTGACGTCACTGCATCACACCTGTCAAAATGGAGGACTACGAAAATATACTACTTATAAAGCCCGAAGTATTTGTCTTCAGGATTCCACCTCGAACTACAAATCGGGGTTATAAGTAAGCACCAAGTCAATTAAACCAATACCGATTTTAAACCAATAAATTGGATTACTGTTATCACCGTTAATTCACACTGAATCCTCAAACCATCGGAGGAATTATAATTTCGCACTAATAAACTGACGTATCTCTTATATCACTGCCATATGTTTAATATCATTAATCACTATTAACGAGGCTCAATATAAAAAGAAAGATTTCGATCAAGTGGAAGTTTATTTTAATGTTGTTTTAACGAACCGACTCCAATGGTGTTTGCCTATCGTATTTCAGAGCTGCTGATTGGAATTTGCAGACCCCCGATTGGACTGGGAGAATGAGACTGGTCTGCAAAGGCAATGAAGTGGTTATGAAGTTAGAAGATAAAACAACGGGTAAAATAAGCAATTGTCCTTATCCAGACTACAGGAATAAATAAAAGTGTGATGTGTGGGGTGTTTTTCGCTATTTTTATAGGTGAATTATTTGCTTTATGTCCCGTCGATAAGTATCCAGGAATTGCAATTGAAGCAGTGGCTGATTCTAGTCGTTATTTCGTTTTGAGAATACAGGATGATGGTATATATGACTATTTTTTTTTTTTTTTGATGTTATCTAGTTTTGTGTACTGTAGGGAGATCTGCTTTCATCGGATTTGGTTTTGCGGACCGCGGAGACTCGTTTGATTTAAATGTGGCATTACAGGATCATTTCAAGTATTGTTAATTTGAAATTACTAGCTTGTTGACTTGTAGTGTTTTGTTTTGAGATTTTTTTTGTTTTCAATGCAGATGGGTGGAAAAAACGGAGAAAATTCAAGAAGAGGAAAAAGATGACACTAAACCCCGTCTGGATCTTAGTTTTAAAGAGGGTCAAACCATTAAAATTAACATGAATATCGGGGTTAGATAAATTTATTTTTCACTTAATTTTATTTTTAATACAATTTACACTCTGTACCTTACAATTTTCGTTTTAACTGAAATTTCTTTTCTTTTAAATAGCAAAAATCTAGTACCAATCGGCCAAAACCCAAAGGACCTAGTGGTGGCGGTTTTGGGATATTGCCACCACCACCATCAGGCAGCAGTATTAAAATTGCACCTCCATCTGCAAAAAATACTTTTTCAGTTGACTCTGGATCAGCAATACAGACCAAGTGTGTAGATTCAAAATCCCATACTTAATCGAACAACTACTAACTATTTTTACTTTTTTGTTTGTTATTATAAATAGTGATGTTCACCTTCCTGCATCTAAAGCTTCCGGGACAAGCAGTGCAGATATGTTGCTAGATTTAGGTTCTTCGGGGGCAGCTCCTCCTCCTCCAGTTCAAGAAAAACCCACTGATATGTGGAATGATTTCGCCACGGCCGGTTCGGCTAATACCGATTCATCACATACCGCTAGGTATTATTTTTTTAAATTTTGTTTTAATTGAGTATTTATAATGAATCTTGGTAATTCTTCTCTAGCAATTCGCAATCATCAAGTGGCAACAGTTGGGTGCAGTTCTAAAGGAATTCCAAAGATATATCGATGTACTTTGGCTTATCAAAATTTATGGTCGATTACGATGTTTATTTTGCTTAAATCTAAGAATACTGTAGTATTTATTTAAGTTTTCAATGAAGTTTATTAGAACAAAACGTTGAATTTAAATATATTTTTTTTCTAATGAAAAAAAAAATATTTTGAGCGATTATATTTGTTGTTTATTATTTTGTTTTGAATCGTGAATGTGTATGATGTAAATATTATGTTGGTTATTAAGAAACTATGGGAAATATTACCTAAATAACTTGGTAATTTATTTTTAATTAAAGTCATAATAAGAAACATAGTGTAGAAAAATAGTAATATTGTATAAAAAAAAAAAACTGGCACGTAATAATATAGTAATAAAATGTGTTTAAAGCAAAATTTATATGCAATTTGACTTATTTTTTGTATGATCTGCATCTACCCGCCATACCCATAGCTGCTATCGTTTGCCATGGTAACGAACGGTTGTTTCTCTCTCGTTTCGTCTCTATATTTTCTTCTTCTTCATACGGCCAGATGAAATTAGCAATCATAACAACAAAACAAACAATAAAAATTGAGACGTAAAAGTGCGTATTTGCTTCTGTTATCAACTCGATCTTACTTAAATGAGCAATCGCAGGCTCAAAGTGAGGATTGAGTTTCACTGAAATACGGAAGTGCATGTTAGCGCGATGGAAATCGCCTTTTGCTTTCAAAATTTCTCCGACACTGAAATAATGGAACCACGCACTGTTTCCGGTGGTCAATTGAACATCGAGTGAACGTTGTGCTAAGTATAATGCATCGTCTAAGTAATTTAGGGTGTAAAATATCCGTGCTAAATTTAATAGGGTATCTGGATTGTCTGAATTAATCATCAACGCTTTCCGAAAACAATTTATTCCTTTTTGGCTTTCCCCAAAAGCGAAAAAATAACTTCCTGCTGCGTTGTAAACAAAAGCTTCGTGTGGTTTCTGAAATTAATTAAACGGATATTATTGTCAGTTTTGAAACAAATAAATAATAATAGTAAGAATAATAATTTCCTTTACATTTTTAATATCGAGTTTGAGTTGACGTTCTAGTGCTAACAGTTCTTGCTCATCAATTGATTTGAATGATATCTCATGTTCTTCAATACTCTTAATATTGTGTCTTGCAGCCATCGCTGCCAGATGATCATATGTTGTGAAATTAACATCTGGCCCGCAGCTTAGAGGTTGGGTCAAAACGAGGTCGGTCGAATCATCATCATCGTCATCATCTGCTTGATTCCTGCACATGCAAAACATTGAATTTAGGTCATTTTTGGTTGTTTAACAACAAACTCAAAAGACAATGTTGATATAATTAATTTTATTTATTATTTTTTATTACTTTTATTAGTAAGTTTTGTTAAACGCCATGAAATATAATGTGTCAATATTTTTCACATTCTAATTGAAAATAAATTCATATTTTGAATTGGAATTGCAATAGTCTTTCTTCTTTATAGTGGGTTGCAGCAAAGCCTACTTTTAAGTTCGGGCGATGATGGAAGTGGGGCAAACTTGTAACTTTTTAAATCATTTATAAACATGTTACAGGTGGGTGGATTTTTTTTACTTCCCTGTATTTATACAAAAATCTATGTTCGCACAAAAAGTAATACCATGTCGGTTGCGCAGGTTGAATCTAACTGACAATATCTTATTCTTATCAAGTAATCACCGAATCAATATTTTCATGTTTGGTTTCGTATCCGTAGTAACCAGTGTTATGTTTGTTTGTTGTTTCTTTACACAACAAATTATTAAATTTTAAAGTATATATAATCCATTATATTCTGTATTCTAATCACTTACCTGATTGAGAAATCATTTTTTTTAGTTTCGTTTGTGTTTGTTTTTTCGACAACCCAGTAATCGTCGTAGTAAATTGCTGAATTTAAAATTTGAAAAACATAGTCGGTTGAATCACTATTCGAGTTGGGTTCGTCAAATGCTTTCACTATTTTAGACTCTTGCTCATTGAGTTTCCAATGTGTGGAAAAACGAGAATTCGAATGTAAAAATTGCAATGATAGAATGTATAGTGCCATACACGAAATAATCCGAGCTCGGTCGACATTCAGTGTCAGCATGGTGAAATAGCTGTGAAATTAATTAGTTAGTTGTTCGTAGTTGTTGCTCTTTGCTCGTTAAAACACACACGGGGAACTATGTGTTTTGTTATTGTTAAATGTGTAAACAAAAATTCGATGGCACGCGAACGACTCGTATTAATTTCGGCATTAGATGTCGCTGCAATTTATTTTTGCTCAAAACGGTATGTTTAATGTCTTATATTTTATTTTATTTTTTTAAATCTTCTACAAAACGTGATTTCTTGAACTCACCGTACAAATATGAAACACCCAGAAATTTTCGTTTCGAATAAATGACCCCCCTTATGCTTCACCATGTTATGAGACTACGATTGTGTGACAGGAAGCGAAATATATATCAAATTCACAACAGACATTCGTGTTGTCCATGTATGAGTTCTCAGACAACGATTGTGTGGCAGGGAGCGAAAAATATATCAAATTCACAACAACAATTTTTATTGTTCAAACAAACATCACTTACAGAATTGATATAAATTTATTTCGATTAAATAAGACTCAACAAGATTATGGATAAAAAGACGAGTATTTGACACGGAGAAATAAGAAATGAGGAAGACAAGTAAGGAAATTCAGAATCTATAATGTCAGTGCATGATGTTTCGGAAAGCATAGCTCGCACCACTCCTAAAAAGAATGATTTAGCCGTTTTGTCTTGACACTTATCTAATGCGTTTATCATGCAAATTATCAATGTGGCTCTTGAACTAAAAAAATTTTTAAAAAAATTTTAGTTAAACTTCACAAAAAAGTCAATTATTTAGGATTACCGGCAATCATCACCAAGATATGACAGTGTGAACCAATGCCATTGCAAGTCTCTCGACACACTGCACTCACGAAGTGCATCTTTAGAATTGCTAAAACATTGACAGTCATATATAGAATCTGAAAGTTAAAAAAATTATATTCTTAATTTATTTTCAAGTTTAAAAATTCTTTAGTTATCAGCTAATTTAAACCTTTCACATATTCTCCATTATTTTGACACACATACTTCAAGGCAGCGGTTGAAGATCTCATGATAGTATTTACGTGTTGTTCCGGATAGTCGGTTAAACAACTTTTGATGGCAACTTCATACTCCAAAAAGCACGGTACTATAAAATCATCCCTAAAATAAATCCAGAAATTTATTTATTTATTTTTTAAAATAAAAATATTAACTCACTTGCATATGTCAATATCAGCCGCTGTTAAATCCTTGCTCGTCATATTCACTTCAGTCAAATCTAGATGCGTTATATTCATCGCAAACTTTAAGCAAGTTCCATAACCCAGAATAATTGACACCAGATCTAGATTTTTATGTTTTAAACACTCATTCGATGTTTCACATAACGTAAATAGAGGCATGCAAACTGAAATTAATTGAGATAGTTTGAATTAGTTGCGATCCCTCAATATTATCTAAAATAAAATACATGAAACAAACCGAGGAGCGTAGAAAATTGCAGCAGCCAACAGGTTGCCATGACTACTCACCACAGGCCTTGACCCGCCTCAGTTAAGCGAACAGTTGGCTAGAAAAATGAATTATTAAAAGCAATTAAGAGTTTGGCCATAGACAGGTTTTATACACATTTGCTGTATTGCAGAGAAGCTTTCCTTCACTTCTCTGCTACACACGATGTAAGATGTGTGCAAAATTGTACCATAAAGAGGAGACTAGTTTTGAATTTTGTCCGTTGGATTATCATACTCGATTTACCAAGTCATGTGGCGATAATAATGATTTCTTCGCAGCAAAAGCGGATTTGTTTTTTTAGTTGTATGCAATTGTGGTTTTCCTATTTTATTTAGTGTGCGATTTTAATGAAATATAAATAACACAACAAATTATGATTTTCTTAAGTTTAATTAAATTTAATTCCTAAAGGGTTTTATAAGAAACACATTAGTCTTAATAAAACATTAAAGTACATCGTCATCAGACTCGTCCTCTTCCTCTTCCTCATCCAAATCCACATCCACATCCACACTGTCATGATAATCGAATCGACAGCTAGCACATCCATGGGGTTGCGAATGATCGGCTTGCGAATGATCCGATTTCAATTGATCACCAGCCATCATTAGTATTTCCTCACCATCAATCAGGTCAATGATAGCGTGTAAAAGATTTCCTTCCTTACTATTCAAATCCCAAATTGTCGGCGCCGGATGAAGAATTTTGTGCTCTAATAATTTATCCAGTTCTGTTCTCAACCGCTAAAAAAAACCGAATTTTTATTCGTTAGAATAAATTAAAAAACAATATCATCGAATTTCCTACCAAAATCAAATCTGCCCTCTCCTTGGGACACCAGAATTTAATCCAGCCGTCAATAGTAACTCCATATTTTCGATCAATCGCACCACATTTTAATTTACCTCCAAACAAGAGCAGAGGGTATGGTGAAACCATCGAGGAATCATGAATGTAAACCTAAAATTTCGATGCAAAATTTGACAAATATTTAAAAAATAAATAAATATAACGTACACAAGTACTCTTCATCCGTTGATGGTACACGATCCAAGGACTTTCAAAATACCACTCGGAGTCATTAACCGATTTTGGATGCAAGTATGCAGTTTTTTCATGTTTTGTCACGACTTTAACGGTCTCGTGACGTCTCGAGCCAGTCGCTTTTGGTTTTCTTTTCGGTGTTTTAATGCACGCGACGTTCGGATAAAGTCCAGCACAGATTATTGCCCGCAAGAGTTTTTCGTTCTCTAAAATACGACGTCAATTAAAACCACGTTTTTAAAACGGTTATCGAAAATCATCGAAATGCCAATATTGTCTAAATAGCTTACTGGAATTCAAATTTAAGTCAGAATGCTTGACATCCGTGGTGTTAACCAAATGCAAATCCTTCAAGTATATTAAAAATTGCTTCTTCATATTCGACAACATCTAAATAACAAATACATAAATTTAAATAGTTCGACGAATTCTTTTTATCCACTACGCACGTGTAGAGTGTTAATCGAAAGAAAATTATCCCAACAGAATTTTCGTTCATTTCGTTGGGTTTTTGATGTTTCCCACCCCTTGAATGCATTGACTAGCATCAAATGGTCACTCTTAGTATTCTGCGCTAATTTCTTTCTTTGTTCGTCGGCATCTTGCTCTTTTCCCAGTGGAATTACAAAAGCGTCTTTAAAACTCAAGCTTGCAGCTATTGTTGTGATTGGATCCAAACAACTGAAAATAGCACCGAATAGAATCATTTTACCCGTTTGAGGATCAACGGGTAAATGTGCTAAATGAAAACCAAGCGGGGTGAGATTTTCATCATTGTCCAATGCATTCTAACAAATAATTTGTAAAGATTTTTAACAAAGTCATAAATAGAAAAATAAAAAAATATTAATTACCAGATCTTGTAGAAAGTTTAAAGATAATTTAACAGCATCAATACTCGGTGGATCCATAGCTTCTTGAAGAAATGGAACTATTTCACCTAATTTAAGTAACTGAAAGAAAAATTCCGGTTTAAATAGTCTTGCGTTTTCATTTTACTGTTTAAAACTTTACTTTAACTTGTAGACACAATTCTTCTAAACGGGTTCTTAATATTTCTGGAAGTTGGTAAGTATCTAGTAAATTGTGCCGCATGCTCGTATACAAGTGGTAACACACGCCGGACTGCACTCTGAAAAGTGCGTATAAAAGTATAAAGTAAAATAAAATTTCCCCGATTATTATAAAAATACCTGCCCGCTCTACCACGCCTTTGTTTTGCATTCGCTTGACTAACCCATTCTGGTTGCAATGTTGCTACATTGTGCTCAACATCGAACCTTTTCAATTTGATTTTACCGCAATCAACAACGTAAACCACATCATCAATCGTAATACTACATTTTCGAAGTAAAATAATTGAAATAAATCAAAAATAACTATTTTTTTCGCAAATAAACCTCGTTTCGGCTATATTTGTAGCTAAAATTATTTTTCTAACACCCGCAGGTGGTCGATTGAAAACGTCTCGCTGATTAATAGTTGGCATCAGAGAATGAAGGGGTATTATTAAATGCTTGCTAGGATCTAATAAAAATTACATTAGTTTTATTATTTAGCAAACAAATATGTATTTTTCCTGGATGTTTACTCGATCGAAAATAAGACAGAGTCATTATAATATTGTTCAATTTGCTAATTGAATCCCATCCGGGTAGAAATACTAAAATAGCTCCACCCTTTAACAATAATTTGAAAGAATTTAGTTTTCGTTTTTGTAATTTTTACACTTTTGTAAATCGTGGCTTACTTCTTTGCGAGTGCACAGGTATTGTAGTAAATGAGCCACAACATTCAAATCTATTTGTGACTCATCGTAATGATGCAGATAATCTAATACATGTCGTGAATATTTCCTAAACCATAACGTTTGAATTAGACACGAAATTATCAATATTTATCGAACCTATTTACTCCGGTGCTAAATTTCTCAAAAAAACATCCATAACATGTTTTTGCTCCACATCTCCCCTTTTATTCTTCCAACTCAATTTCTTTTTAACATGATCAGGAAGTTTGCGATAACTAAAATATATGTACTTATTAAAAAAATTCATTATTTTATTGTTATTATGGAATCGTCTAATTACTTGATCATTTCCAATGCATCTTCCAGAAATATTTGTTTCACTGGATAGGTAAATCCGGGTATATTTAAAACGGGACACGTATCTTAAATTTACACAAATTGTTAAGTAACTTTTTATAAAACAAAACCAAACACGAAACAAACCAAAATATTTTGAAAATCGATCAGCATTCAACGACGCACTCATCAAAATAACGTGCAAATTTGGTCGAATCGTTAACGTCCTTTTGATAATCGTCATTAAAAAGTCCGTTAGCAGATCGCGTTCATGAACCTCGTCAATTATAATGTGAGATGCCCGACTTAAAAATTCATCCGCTTCCAGCCACTTAAGGATAATTCCAGTAGTGCAAAATAAAATCGAACCTTTTGTGCGAGGAATTTTCCTAAAATTACAAAATAATTGCGCTCAATTACTGTTCAATCGCATAAACATTACCAATCATTACTTTTCCAATCTGATTTGATACCCTACGCTCGCATCTCCACAAGCTTCAGCCCTTTCTTGAGCAACTCTTTCAGCAACCTAATTTTGAAAAGACAATTAAACTAAATCGATTTAGTCAAATTAAAAAAGGTTTACCGTGATAGCACTTATTCTTCGTGGTTGCGAGCATATTATAGTACACACAGAACCTTTTTTACTAGTAATGTAATGATCCAAGATAAATTGTGGTACTTGGGTCGTTTTCCCGCATCCCGTTTCACCACTTATAACAACAACCTGGTTCGCTTCAATAGTTTTTATAATTTCCTTTAAATAAGATTGATTTTATGCTGTAAACTTTCCCAACCAAATATCAAAGAATAAATTACAGCTCTACTCTTCTCCGATGGTAACTTTTGTCGAAATTCTTGCATTACGTTGTATGATTTTACATCTTTCTTTCGTTCAAACTCCTCAAACATTTTTTTATCCAATTCGCAATCTTGTTCGAGTTCGCGGTAATTTGGAGGAATCCGCGACGCAGAGTGAAACGAACAACTCTCGGCGCTGGTATCCGACATTTGCATGTGCTGCAAATACCTGGTTTCGAATGTCGATGAAGATGGAGGAAAATTGTCGTCTGAATCTGGATAATCGATATTTTGACTTATTATAGAAATGCTAATTTTTTCCGCATTAAAATACCTGATCTAGATGACTCTCCGATGGATTTGGATGTACTTTGGACCGAACCGCTGTCTTGAATTGAAAAAGAGTCGCGTTTTATATTCTCTAACATCGCTGATAATTTCCATTCCATTTCGTTGGACATTCCAACAACATTTCTTTGAATCTGCACGTTAAAACAAGAAAAAAAAATTAGTACCCAATATGTAATTAATTAAGCCTTTCAAATGTTCTCACTGGTTTTTCTACTGGTTTTTTATTTCGATTTTTCTTGGCATACCACAAGCCAATTTCTTTTCCTTTTAAACCGGCAGGATGTTTTGTAGAGCGGCCATCGGTACTTTTATCGTGAGTTGATCCTGTAACAATTTCGTCGGTAATTATTTCATTTACTACACGGAAGCTTCGAATCGTACTTGCTAATTTGTTTGATTTGCCTTTAAAATTCATCTTTTTCCCTCGTTCTGCCATTTTTGCAATGAATCTCAACCTATGAATATTTTTTTTTTATTCTGAAATTTTAATTTTCAAATTTTTTTAAAAATTTAATGCAATCGTTAAAAAAATATATCTTACAGATTGTTTCTAGTTTCACAAATAAAATGGTCATTTCTTTTCTTTATCTTAGTGAGAACACTTACATTCTTGCATAATTTTAGGCAGAGGGACAAGCCAACACCAAATGTCAAAATTTAGACAACCGGAAACAGCATTGAAATTTGTTATTCCAGAGTACTCTATCGGTGATTTGTGATACTTCTAACTTGTAACCCTTATCTTGTATGACACCTTTGGCTTTGCGACATGTAAAAAGTTTCCAATCTTTATTTGCATTATTTTCTGTTCGATTTAGTAGCGTCATGCCAAAACAAGCGCTTCTTTTACTAGCGGAAGGTGCCGAAGAAATGGAAACTGTTATAACCGCTGATGTTCTTCGTCGAGGAGGCGTAAGATACGGACAAAAAAAAATAATCAATTAATTAATTTAACGAAAATCTTTCTTGATTAGATCGATGTGACAATAGCCGGAGTAACAGGACCAGAAGCAGTAAAATGCAGCCGGAATATTGTGATTTTACCGGACAAGAGTCTGACCGATGCTATTAGTAATGCAGCAACGTACGATGTAGTTGTTCTACCTGGCGGACTCAAAGGGGCTCAAACATTAGCAGCTGTAAACTTAGATATACTTTTTAAAAATTGAGAAAAAATCCACTAATTAAATCTATATTTCTATTTTAACATTTAGAATACAAAAGTTGGGGAAATCCTCAAAGAACAAGAAAAAGCTGGGAGATTAATTGCAGCTGTCTGCGCCGGTAAAAAGTGATTAAAGAATATCAACGGTAACTTTAGACTCGTTGTCATTGATCCGTAGCTCCAACGGCTCTTAAAGCGCATGGGATTGGACATGGGAAGACCGTGACGTCACATCCGAGTATGAAAAATGCCATGGAAGAGGGCGGTATGAAAAGTTTTTAAAGGGATTTAATATTTTATTAATGACGATCATAATTTTAGCCGAGTACAAGTATAGCGAAGATCGTGTAGTTGAAGATGGCCAGTTGATTACTAGCCGTGGGCCTGGAACTTGCTTTGAATTTGGTTTAGCTATCGTTGCAAAGTTGGAAGGGAAAGAAAAAGCTGATGCTCTTGTGGCTCCGATGTTATGCAAATGTTAAATGAAATGGATGATAAAGTATTAAATAGAGACGTTTGCAATTAACAATTGAATCAATTTTTTTCAACAACAAAGACTACACACCAAAATCAAAATCTAAAATTTTAAATGCAAAATCACGCTTAGTACTGTTCTGTAACATTTATCCCAAGTATAGCACCCATCACATCAAATTTGATTTTCATTTCTTTACAACTCATGTTAACCCTTCAATTTGAACACTATTGAACCTATTTCAGGCACTTTTAAATAAATTTAATCAAACCATTCATAATCCGCCAACCAAGTAAGTCATTTACAAAAATTCGTTTCAACTGTATTGAATTCAGTTGTTTTGGTCAATTTAGATATTGAATTCAGTCGTTTTGGTTAATTTAGACCAATTTAGACCCGCGTTGTAAAAGCTACCGCTTTCTTTGAGCATCCCGTGCTCAATGAGAGCATTTACAGTACACTCAACCCTTGCTTTACGGCCTAGATAGGTTCCGGAAAAGTTGGCTGTAAAGCAAAATGCTGTATAAC
>JAQIXU010000917.1:0-22977 GCA_034701245.1 Strigamia transsilvanica | reverse complement strand
TAATTTGTCAAGTAATTGAGATTTATTTCAACGAAAATTAAAGGTGCAATTCAGTTGAATCAATTCCCCCAAGTAGGTTGAATGAAATATCGGAATTCCAAGAAAAATGCAGAAAGAAAAAGAGATTAACAAAACAGATCCTCGGTTCCCATACAGTGGTGAATCTACTATGAGGCTAATGAGGCTTCAGCCTCAGAGCCCCCGACAGAACAGGGGCCCCCATGAAAAATATATGTGTGAAAAAAGTATACATACCGTATGTGCAAGCTAAGTATGTTGAGCGGCCCGCAAAATGTGTTGCGGGGCCCCCTAGCGTCAGGGCCCCAGTAAGTCTTCATGCTAGTTAGACTTTAAGCCAATAAAACCAAAATTGATAAAAAATCCAATACAGAAACTCAAATAACAACAACAAAATCTTGTTTTGAAAGATTCCTTGGAAAATTGTTTGATATTATTTTTTAACCTAGTTTCAAAACCTTGAAGTTCCATGCATTCATTTATTACCTAACAGCAATCCAGCTTCTGAAGCAAACAGATTAAAAATGTATCAACATTATAGTCAATTTATTTGCATTACACATTTTAAGTCCAAACGCATTATAGTTTTAAAATGAAGAGTTTGTAAACAGTCAAGCTGCATTGATCCAACCAATCTCGTGTTAACCTGTTACATTTACTACTTTCAATCCTGCTGCTATAAATTATTATGCTTGGAGATATTAGACCAAGAATTAATGACCTGTATAAATAATTTATCACTTTATACTGGAAACTAATCATGTAATCAAAATAATTAATCCTATTATGGTACTTTAAAACAAACTTGTTTCCTGTTTTCACAGTCTTTATAGTCGTCTCATTAAAAGCCAATAGATGCATTACACTTCAAGTCAGAAACGGATTATTTCTATTTATTTGTGCATTAAAATGTGTTTCAACAGTAGAATTAAAACAACACAAGAATTATTGACGTTCTTGAATGCAACTCGTGCTACAATAGCATTAACACGAAATTCCCGTGTCCAATAATTGCCTGGCACGACATTAAGACAACCCTGTAGGGGTCGTGCTATTTTTGTTGTGCCACAAGAATCAAAATAAGCTTTTACACGACACTACCGTCTTAAATCTCCTAACACGGCACAATACGATAGTCTTTTACGCTCTATTGACTGTGCCTACTGAGAATTTAATGAAATAAAAATTTTCACTGCAAAACATTTCTACAAAACAAACAAATCGAAATAAACCATTTATGACTTTGAATCTTTAATTCAATGCACCCACCAAACTCAACAACCTTGTTCCACTTTAATTTGATTTAAAAAAAAAATTTTTCTAAATAAAAAATTCTTGTTTTAAAAAAAATAGTAGAAAAAAAACCCTCTAAACCGTTTTCACCATCATCAGAAAATACCACAGCTATTTCCAACCAACGACAACAACAAAAAAAAAAAAAAAATTCAAATTCTTTTATTTCAAATTTCCCCGCACTCCGAAATTAATTTCCACACTTTCCTTACAATTATCGGCTTGCACCATCTCAATAGATACCCCAGATTTGATTACATTCACACAAAGGCCCGAAGAAAAATAACGAGCAAAGATTTCCCTACCCTCCTCTTTGGCATTCTTGCAATGATCTCATTACACATGGAATTCCAGCGCTCATACTTACCCAAACGAGAAATTAGATCTGTTCCAACAATAATAATCTCCGTCATTATCTCTGCCCTTTGTATTTGCAGCGCTCTTCTCCTTTATGCAACTTCGTCTCCTCGCTCTGACCAAGCTGCTTAGACCTTTACTCTGTATCTCTTTCCATCTAATGAATTTCGCACCCACTCCTCCACCAACCCCAAGGAAAATTAAATTCCCCGTAATTGCTATATGGCGTACGCGGGAGCACGAGCCACGGTCGGCGGGAAGGGAGGCCGAGGCACCACTTCATGAATTCTTCAAAGGAACATCTAACTTAGACCCGAAACTTCTCTTCCATGTGTGTATCTTATAACGAAGGTGAAAGGCAGAGCGGGGGTGGCAGGGTGAGGTCGTGCACGCAGTTCCGAGATTGCATTTCAGCAAACGCCCTGTAGGTTTAATCAGAATCTTAAATTGAACTGAAAGGAACAAGCAGCCACCAGCCCCACACTTCTTTTTCAATGAAACACAAGCGAAGAACTCCCACCGAACCCGCACTACTACTTAGGCTGACAATCCTGCATTTGAACTTCGCCAATCTTTTGCAGAGACAAAAAGATAACGATGGAGGCTTGCAGCGAAGCTTCAGGTCGCCGCATCACATTCCAAACCCCGAATTCATTAATCGCATATTCCCCTTTCCTTTTTATGCACATAAAACAAAATCTACTTTATTTTTACATCCAAATCCACAAACCTCTTACCCAAGCTTACTCAATCTCAGGAATTTGCAGCAAGCTTAAAACATCATGCAGTGCTAAGGTCTGGAGATATTTAATCCCATTGGTTTTTTTTTTTTCAATGGTAGCACATAAACAAGCATTTAATCCTTCCACACCACAATTAATCATGGCAGCCTCATATTTTTCATTTAGAGTGTTTGGTACACACGGAGAATGTGTGTTTGCATTAAGTTTCTATAAACAGCAAAAAACGGAAGAAAAAAACATGTGCGACATATTTTGTTGTTGTTTTTGTTTATCCATATGGTTAAAAAATGTAATGTATACAGTATTTCAGTGATTCCCAATCTTTTTCAGATGGTGTACCTGTTAGTAGAGTACAATATGGCGACGCGAACCACTAGGTCAATATTTTTGAGAAAACTAGTCGGATATGATGCAAAATATTATTCACCTTATATTGTAATTCATGGTTCAAAAGTGCAATGCATTTTTTAACCGTATGGATCTAGTTTAGTTTTTTGTTTTACAAGTAAATGGCAGCTAAAATTCCTCCATTTCCACCCAATCATCGAATTACAGTCCACTTCTTTTCAACACAATTCGGCTTTCACTCACGTTCTTTGTGGGTGGATGCTTCACCTGCAAGCACTACGACAATTGGCAGTTTCGATATAACTTATGTGGCAGCCATTTCGAATCTGGTAGTAAAAACCAAAAACCAGGAAGCCAAAAACACTAAAAACAGCAAAACCTAAAACTTTGAACGCACCTATTGTTAAACCAAAATTAATTTGCATTTATCACAGCTTCATTTTCGCTGTGCTAACTGATTGTGCAAAGTATTAAGCCGTGCTTGTTGTACTGATGCTGCAATAAGCTGAGGTCGAATCTGATTTGAAAATCAAACGAGGTGCACGCACTGATGAGATGCATGTACTTGCTCCGGGCTTTCAATCTCAACTCGACCGTTGGCCCAAGTCTGTAATTACACGCCCGCTTCTCCCCCACTAAATCCAACACTTAATCCCACCGTTTAAAGGACACGGTCCAGCAACGCATCCATAGATACAAATTGAGCGTGGAATGTTAGAAGCTGATGTTATTTCTTTGCACGGTTACAACGCAACAGGGACATCTAATTAAATTTGCTCCTCCTGAATTTTGTATTAGATCATTACCAACAAAAAAAACAAAAAAAAACATTCTTTATTTATAAACTGACATGTACTAAGTGCAATTTTAAAAAAATCTGCTTCAAAACAAAAACACAAACCGTAAATAACATTACGTCACAATGTGACCCAATTCCACAATTCACAGGTGCAAACTGGATTCAAAATTTATCAGCGCAATCATTTCGCATTCATTTCCACATTTGTATGTACGGTAAACAAAACTTACATTTTTATTTCGGGTATCTGCAAACTCTTGCTTACACATCGCTAAAACTCCATAAGTACCTTCTTCTGTAAAAGAAAATTCAAAACTCCAATCTCATTTCTTTCTCCCATTACACAAACAACTTATCTCAACTTGATAACATCACAACATCAAACTCTTGCCTTTTTCCACCCTTATCAAACTAAACATATCCTTTCGTACATCTCAACTAAACTGAAAAAAAATAAAAGAGGAAAAAAAAATCAAATTCTTTTTTTCTTGAAAACACAGTCTCGAGTTGCACCGTTGTGCATTCCCCATCTTTTCACATATTTTTTACAAAAGAATGAATAAAGAAAGCGCTTCACCATCAAATCCCAAGATGCGAAGTTATTTTATTTAAACTTTTCTTCAAGTGGCGGCGGCAATTTCGATCCAGGCCTCCGAAGGGCGAAAGGGCAAAAGCTCCCTTGGTACATTTGCAAGCGATGCCTCCATCCGCCAGGGCACATTTGGAGCAAAAGATCTCAACCCAAGTTGCACAATAGGCAAAGCTCGCAACTCCAAGTCGGGGGAAAAGCAGATAGGGAGCATATCGCTTTCTTCTTCTTTTTATCTTAAACGCCAATCGCGTTAGTCACCAGGCAAGATGCCACTCCAACAAAAAGGTCAAACCTCACTCTTGTAATAGAATAATAAACAAATTCATTTCATTAAATGTATGATTTTGCAGTTTGGTCATTTCACATTCCCCTCAAAAAAATTACCATTTACTTGACCAGGGATGCACAGACTGCGGCCCTCCGTTGACTTGCTGGTGTTAGAAAATTTAGAATCAATTTTGCGCTTGGCCACTACAAAAATCGAACCAAATACTAAAACAGTTGTTGAATCAAAGCAATACTGCATCATGCAGCAAATTAAATTCTTTATTTATCTTTCGTTGTAGCAATATTATGTTTTTAAACAGCCCGGCCTTAAGTCACAGTAGGCGCATTCATAAAGTCGTTTAAATTCGTTTACATTTTTTAAAAACCAATCTAAATGTCAAATTTAACATGTAAAATCTTACCTTTAGACTGGTTTAAAAACTTTAAACAAGTTTAAATGACTTTATGAATGCGCCTACTGAATCCATGTGGCCCTGAACTTGACTAATCATGCGCAGTTGCTTTATCTGCAGCTTCTGGCAAGGCTAGCTGGAAAAAAATTGTTACAGTGCTTCAGTTAATGGATTTAGGAGGTGTGGTCAAATGTCCACAAAATTAAATAATAAATTTCAGACCAGAAAAAAAATAGTTTCCTGCAGGGCTAGTTACAATCCAGTACTAAACAGGTGCATCTTTAATACTGTAGTACTACACAAATGCACTGTTTTTCTTCTTTTATCCAAAAACATATAATGCACACTTTGTTCGCAATACAATGGGAAGGAAAAGAGAATGGGGAAATGGTCGGTTGCAAACCCGAGTAGGAACACATAAAACAAGGTAATTGTGTGTACTGCCTAATGGCTCCCGTAGGAATACATGTTGAATGAATCTTCCGTTAGCCTTTGGGAAAGAGCTCAATTAGAGCAGAGAAATCTTTATCCCGAGTTTAGTTTGTGTTTAGAATAACGTGCACGTGTAATAAATGAGTAAAGTTAAAGTAAAAATGCAATGTGAGAGTAACAAATGAGATTACACGTCTTCATCCTTCAAGAGAATGCGACTTTTATCCAGATATGTGAATTGACCCAGCAACAACTCCAGACTTAATCAGGTTATATGGTTGCACAACCATAAAGCCACGACTCAGATGTCACGTTCAATAGTCATAATCTAAATCTTAGTGTCTTTAACGACCTTTGGGACAACGCAATTGTCGTATAACATTTCGAACACCAATGTAGAAGGTCCTTTTTATGGTTGCTGATGGCCACTGTAAAATAATATTTCCAAACACTATTTTTCTTGCTGCGTTTATAGCCAATAATAAAATTAAGACGTATGTGGGACCTCTAAATGACACATGTCTTGACTAATTAACGCAAACAAAACAATGAATAATTGGAATTGCTCAATTTTAAAACTCTTATTCTTAAAACCTTCAAGAAAGTGTTGTTTTTCTCATTAATTATTTATTGCCTGAATTAATGCAAATAACAGTAAATAAATGATCAACATTAAAGGTGGCTTCACTGTACTGTATTTAGTCACTTATGACTTCAACAATGGTAAGCAAAACTGTAGATGACGAATGCAGTACAGTGAAGCCACCTTTAATGTTGATCATTTATTTAATGTTATTTGCATTAATTCAAGCAATAAATAATTAATGAGAAAAACAACACTAATTTCTTGAAGGTTTTAAGAATAAGAGTTTTAAAATTGAGCAATTCCAATTATTCATTGTTTTGTTTGCATTAATTAGTCAAGACATGTGTCATTTAGAGGTCCCACATACGCCTGTTTGAACTGACAAATGCAAAATCTGCTTTTACAATTTTAATCTTATGTCAACTACACCTAACCCTCGATATATGGCCTAGATACGTTCCCGAAAAGTTGGCTGTAAAGCAAAATGCTGTATAACGAATCAGGGACAATTCCCCCTGATTCCTTATGGAATTTCCCGATTTTTGGCCGTATATCGCAAATATTAGGCCGCAAATCGAAATTTAGCCCCAATGGCACAAGGCCGTTATAAAAAGGCGTCGTATAACGAGGGTTAAGTGTATTTGTCATTATCCATACATGGAAGTTCATTTTCTGAACTATTTTGCTTGTTGTTACAGTTTGGCTGCAGTGCACTTACAAGTATCATTTTGTCGCACCCATATCTTTATTTTTTTGCAATAAATTGTACGTTTGTTTATCAATTGCCCAAATTTGTCGGTAGTGGCATTCCAAAAGTCTAAAACTTGTTTTGGGTGTTGTGTTGGTAAGTGTAGTGTAAGCCAAAGTTAGCAGTTGTTTAGGAAGGTTCCTAATCCAAGGTAGTGTTATGACCGTGCAGAGGAAGGATTTCACCCAACCGAGTGAACCGGTCACATTATTTGACTACTTTCGTGTAACTGCACAGATGCCTTCGACAACAGATATAATGTTTTTATTTCACTCGAGAAAAGAAAAACCAAGTGGCATAAATTCCAGAAAGTTTCTGCTTCAAAGGAATAAAAAAGTGACTGTCAATGGAAACGCGTGTAGTGCTCGGAACATGTGAAAAGTTCCCCGTGTCAGTTTTAGGAAGTTTTAATCAGTTAACGCGACACTTTGCGAAAGTCACATGACAATTTGTTGCACGAAATGGTTGCGTTAGCTGACGCGAGAGTTTTGAAATGCACCTACTATTTGTTTGTATCACAATTCTACACCTTCGATTTCAATTTCAATTTTCTACATGCATACTTTACAGAGAAATGATGAAAAAACGGGATGCACTTATCATTTTGTCGCAGACTGCATTTATACACTCATTGCCAAATGCAGGACAAATTTATTATTGAAAAGCGTTGTATTCGGAACCAGCGGCGTGAAGTAGTTTTACGACACGGCACAGTAGCCCTTGTCTTTTGATTTGATTTTTTTTAAAAAACCCAAACTTTTCTAACATCGAAACAAGCTTAAAGCCATGAAAGAACATCTTTTCTCTTATCCTTAAATTCCACACCAAATTTTATGAAATTCTTTAAAAAGAAAAAAAAACATTCTTTACTACATTGAAAAGTCATAAAGACAGACCAGCCCTTTAAAACAACACTTTTAAGCAAGCAGTTAAATTGCTATTAAACTCCAAATTAAGAATGTAAATTTATAATTTATACCATCTAACCAATATGAAAACTAATAACATAAGACAACAACTCACTATTAATACCGATACACTTGTACAAATTATTTCCCCAAGACCTAAACTTAAAATTTCTAAATCTTTACCTTTAAAACCTGCATGGCGAAATCTGTTTGTCAGTAGCTCAGCAATTGGTTCTTTCAAACTCCAATAATGATGCACTGATGGCATGTGAAGAAAAGAAAGTGCATTCACGAATCTCCTACCTGTTAAAAATAAATCAATAACAAATCAATGGTTAAAGAAATTGCATAAAACACAGCGTATTTGACCACAAATTAATAAAATTTCTTGTTATGAATCCATTGCCACACATTAAAAACAATGATTTTTCTTTCTTTCGTTTTTTATATCCACATTCTAACTTTCAATTCTTTATTATCAAATTACACTCATCCTGGGCCCAACATATAGTAATAAAACGTCTCATTTATCACAAAAAACAACCCCTTGGACTGAAAAATTGAAACTAACATTTTATTGCTTAGTAATAGAAATCCTCTATAAATTTCACGCGTACAAGAAAGGGAAGTCGACTTTAGTGCACTGGCCAAAACGAACCAAACACGGAAACCTCTGCCTATTATGATGGCAGATTTACTCCTGTGATTGCGCCTGCTTCCGACTTGCCAATCAATACTAGTCTAATTATGGCTGGTTTCAGAGAATGAGGAAACAGTGCAAAATAAAATACCAAAAAAAAAAAAAAAAAATTAATAATAATAAAAAAATATTTAAATAAAAATTGAATTTCTTGTGCAAGGTTATACTATTCGCTCTAATATTGCATTTTAATAACTTCCACGTGCAACTACAATAACATCACTTTAATTACTCAACCTTTCTTCAAAGAGTGGGTGTGGGGCCATTTGAATGCGGAACCACCCGCCTATTCCCATTTCACTACCAAACAAGCGTGAGAGAGTAGGTAATTCTTTCATTTTTTTTATTATTATTTTTATCTTTCTCTTCTCGTACATGGAAATAGCATTTTCAAAATTAAACAAAAAATAAAAAAATTATTTAAAAAACATTCGTTGTGGTGAATTCACCACACACACCTGACACGTGCAATACAAACAAGAAATGTTGGTGTTGTGTAAACCTCGCAGATAGATGTCAATATCATAAGTCAAAACCATCACCTGGAGTCTTTTCATTCAGCTAATTAAATTCATTTCATATAAATTTTTGATGTTGGTTCGGTTGAAAATTGTATTTTTCTGCTGTCATGTGCATCATCCTTTCTAGTGGTTGCCATTGCCAGATGCAAACTTAATGGTAGCTCGTAACTGTCCAAGTATCATTGCACTTGCACCACCAGATTGCGATAATACGATATCGCGAGTAGTTTCGAGTGCGCGACAGTTTTTGAATACCCCATTGTTTCTAAATTGATATTATCGCAAGTATATCAAGTTGCTTCATTTAGCATCATTTGTTTTCCCTTTTAACCATTAGTTTACATCCTGGCAATTTGCAAGTGGAACACAACACACTGAACGTGACACAAATTATACATTCCATCGCATTTACCATTTAAATCCACTAATATTTAATGCACTTAATGTTTGATTCAAATTTAATTTTTATACAATACAGACTTAGTGATTTCTGGCATCGCAATTTCCAAAAAAAAAAAAAGATTACTCAATAAAATTAAGTTTATCGACAAACTCCCATTGGCTGTTGGTCTGTGCGTAGCTTAGCCTTATACTTACAAGCAGCACACAACACAACTCACAACTTTTGTCCACATATAACATTCTGATTGTTGAGATGCTATTCTTGAGCTTGCGATATGACCAACCAATGACAGTTTTTCACCAGCTTTTGTAAACAGACTGCAATGGCAACACACACTAGATTCTGAATAGATTTTACAATTGGATACATCGCTTTCAATTTAAAAGTGCGCCATTTCCAATTTGATAAAACGATTAAAATGTATTTGATTACCCGAATTCCAACCTCCACTAATGTGTTATTAAACAATACACGCAATGAGCCGGTTTATCTACTAACTACAATTTCAAGCTCTGCAGAGTTTCGTGTAAAACAAATAAATTATCCCACTCGGCTTATCTTGTAGCAAACCTTCGCTGATAGGCAAAATAAAGAGAAAACGCAAACTCGACTTAAATCCTCCCAACACAGATATGATTTGAGAATGCATTACAGGCTTAATTGCATCAATAACATGATATCGCTTGTAAACCTCACATACCTATCTATCCATCTATAACACGCAAAAGCTCATTTTCAACTTGGCGCCCGATCAGCAAATTCTGTACAGATCAGCGCGGTCGGCTGAGCAGGTCGCCATCCATCATTCTAAGTTGCCATACAACAACGGCTCGCTTCTTCATCCCTTATAATCCATTGTAATCCCAGCACGCCAAGTACTCCAGCATCACTTGCCGTTTAATAGGCCAACGCTGGAACCCATCCATCCAACCTATACCGCAAAAGTCACCGCAAATGAATTGAACTAACTACTTGAAAGCCATTGATGGCCATATAGATATTGTTGCTTTTTAGACCAGATGATGGATTTCTTTTGCAACTAACAAAGCAATAAGCAATTTCTTCTGATGCTTCGTTTTGGGATGTTTCTTTGATGCTAAATACAGATCGTGCACTTTAGTCACTTGCAACTTATTTAGTACAGTAAAATCCCTCAAGACCGGTCATTGGCAAGACAAGAAAAAGTGCTCAGACAAGGCGGCATTCGGGCTCCCACTACAAATCCCCAGTCCACGTATCGACAAACTAAGAATAGTGCATGATTTATATATACATATATATATATATATATATATATATTTTTATTTATGTTTTCTGTGTACGTGATATTAGGCCATGTAAGGAGCTTTCTGCAGGCCCTAACCTGGCATTTGCATCGAGAACGGGTAAACCGCAGAATACCCTGAGAATACCCTGTCTGTGACAGAAATTGTGCCTTAAATCTTTTCTGAGCTGGCAACGCATTTAGAGCGGGCACATGGACAGGATTTCTATGCTCTATGCTGTCTTGGATGCAATGAATTCTAAGTTGGATTTATAATTAAAATTCAGCACGATTCATAACTAAGTGCAGTGCAGCAAAAACTATCCAAATAAGCAACAGCTTAGAAGCCAGAAGTCGTTTTAAATTATTTATAATTAATTCCAGTCTTTTTTCCCTATCTACAAAGTCAAACCAAACTTCTCCCAAAGGCAAGAAATATTAAAATTTGTTATCAAACCCACGAATACATCGTTTTCGTTTACACTTGGTGCCATTTTTAATAAAGGCACGAAATATTAAGGTCATTACGACACTTTTACGCAAGTATAGAAGTGTGGTGTGTGGTGTGTGTGGATCTCGTGCAAGTGGGATTTACTTTTCCGACTACGCATGTCTTTTGCAGGAAACTATTTTTTTTAATTTTCCAGAAAACCAAAATCCGAATTTCCACTTTCTGGAAAACTGAGACCATGTAAACTTGGTAAATGACGCCATTCACTAACCTCTGAACCTGTTGTTTGTTCTAAAAAAAAACAATGCAGCATTGCTGTAAAAATGAATAGCCTTCTCTGCCATCCACCCAACGATATTAACCCTTAACTTTCGCCTCTTAGCTACTCCAATAAAAATTATAAAGAATTCTAACCTGCAAACCAGATGAGAAATAAAATGCATAGTAATTAAAAAGAAAAATAAAACACTCAAATTTTGAGAAAATTATAGAAAATTAAATAAATGCTCTCATTTTAAACAAATTTCACATTTAGATTTTATATAAACAGAACAGACGTAAAATCGAACACCTTTATTCTGCCAGCTCAAGATTGAATGTACCAAGAAAGAAAATAACCCATCTAATATAAGGTTTTAGAAAAAAATTGAAAAGAAATGGCAAGTACCCGCCTCTATACGAAGGAATTTGCCAAGTAAGACGTGCACTAAAAATAAGAATGGAAAGAAGGAAATAGGGGAAAATAATGCTGTGATTTGTTATATCAACACGTAAAGTGCACAAATAAGATGGCAATAAGCATTGTTTGCAAGAAAGCTTACACTTGTGCCTATTCTATTCCGTTTTATAACCGTTCTTAACTCCAAGTGGAAAACAGCTCCGCCTTTCAAATTTCCTAATACACGCTCTCTCAACTACGAGATAACAAGTAAACTTCATTTCCAAAAAGAGCCGATTAAATGGAAATCCCATTTATAAACACAAAATAATGAATTACAATTTCTCAACGTTAAACATCCGAAAATCTGCACACCGTACTCAACATTTCAGCACTACACGTCAATGAATTTCTCCTTCACTTTATTGTCGTCATCAAATTTGGAAATAATTCTTCTTTCACTTCATTCCTTTTCATCCAATCACAATCTCCAGAAAATGTAATAAACTCCCGTCTCAACATTTTTCATTCCACATTCGATACTTATTTAGAAATTCCTTCATAAAACCGATTGATTTCCCTTCACATACTCCTCAACCCTTTAAAAAATATTTTTAAAAAAAAAAAAAAAAAAAAAATCCGAAGTCTTTTGTTATGCCCAACAAGCAAGGCATACCAAACTGTCATCAAGCTACTTTCTTCCAAAACCTCCAATGCAATGATGAGGTTTTAATTGGGCCTCAACCTGTGACGGCTTCCCCTGGCATTTACCATTATGACTAGCTTGGCATTTTTCGGCCGTTGCATGTCAACTCAAGCGATGACAGACCTTTCATATTAACTACAAAACGACCAATTGCCTTTCACTTTTTCGTAAATAATGCATCAATTTCCTCTCGAAGCTACGCAACTAAGTGAGGAATTTCCTTTCTGAAGAAAGGAAAAAGGAAAAAAGGAGAAATTGTATCTAACATTTCATTTCACTTGTGTTTTAGCCCTGTCTAAAGATAACAACCAACTCGTATGACTCTCGATTAATAATTTAATGCGTCAAGTAATCAATACTAATGACTGCTTTTCTTTTTGGTGCACTGAGTCAATCTGCGCGTCTCGGGGTCGTCATTTCTAGAAAATACATTTTTTCCTGTTATTATTCAGGGTGACGTCGTTAATCACATCTTTTCGAGACAATCCGAGTGATAACATTTTAAACCGGCCACGCAGCTGCTTGCCACTGCACACTTCACCATCACTCAACTTGCAAACAAATCAATTCCTAGGTTACAATTGGGCCTATCGATCGTGCTAGTAAAGATAAAATTCGCTTTGTCACACCTCTGTCCACTCCCACGAAAATAAAAAAAATAAAAAAGCAAATAAATAAATTAAAGGTCAAGTTTGCCGACAACAACTAATTAAAATATCCAATAAAAAAAATTGTTTTTTACGAAAAGAAAGAAAGAGAAATTAGATAACAAATGTGTTTACGGTGCAAAGTGTCACGAAAACCTAAACCAAGGTCGATTTCATCGAATCCTAGCCTTTGAGCAAAATATGACACTAAATCAAGTACGCCATGATCAATGGGACGTACGAAAACCTAAAAGACAAAAAAAATTGAACATGGTGGCCCCTGGAATCAAACTCGAAATGGAAAATTTCACAAACTGGAACACCATTTCAAAATTTCAAAATAATTATTTCTACAATTACAAAATCACAAAAATTATTTTCATGAACCGGGACATCTTTCCGGTTTTGCTCCAGTACATCTCTAGTCCTGGAATCCAACAAAACCACTTAGAGCACGCTATTAACAGAAACAAGCAATTTCCACCATCTGAAAAAGACCGGCAAATAGATAGCGACATGTATTGTAAGAGTAAATTACAGGGAAATTGTTGTTTGAGAAATTGATATTTTCAATGAAAGAAATTGTGCACGATTCTAGCAAAGAGGCAAATTGCACTCTGTGGTTTGGTTAAAGTCGTCCTCAATAACACTGTGGTCTAATGTACCTGTCCTGCAAACGGGTGCCCTGCGGTTTGATTGTCAGTCCTGGATTTAATCTGGATCCAAACTCCTTACTTTTCCTCCACAATTGATAAAATGCCCATGTGCATTGAAACTGTTTACTAAGTTCATTTCTTTATCATCATCTCCTTCCCTTTAAGCACACAAGCAAATATGTATTATTACTTACTTGATTTTCCCATTTAGCATTCAGGGAGTTAAAAACAATACATTAATAATAAATCAAATTAGATTGAAATAAGACAAAAAAAAATTTAAAATAAAGCTTAATAGCAAAGCCCAAAAACTCATTTTCTAAATCCAAAGCACCTGTAATACAAACAAGACAAAAATCTGCACCAAATGACGTTTTTATATTTACTTTTCCCATTAAATCTTGCACTTGGGTAGACTAAAAAACATAAAAGAAATTAGATTTTATTACTCGTCCCTCGAAAAAAAAACGTAAATATATTTTTCATTATTGTTTTTCTCTTTCCTTCGACAAACCCGCGCACACACAACAAGAAAAAAAGGAAACACACGTTGCCCTTAGCTCCTGGTCGATTGGAGTGGCCATAGCAATGTTGCCAGACCTCTCTCTTCAATGGACAACCAACCACAGGATACCCATTAAACGCTCAACGCGCGCAAATTGCACCCCGCAGCCAAGCCCGTCAGTTATCCTATTCTTGTCCGCATTCTTCTTTTCTCCAGAGATGTATGTGTGTGCACGACACAAGTGCGAGATGGTGGAACGGGGGAAAAGTGAGGTAGAGCGAGGAGAGTGAGTGGAGGAGGAGACGGGCGAGATTCTACGTGCTTTGTGCTGTAACCTAGGAAATGATGTTTGGATGATTTGCTATGGTATTGTAGGAATTTTGTCTATAATGAGTATCTGCACACGCTTGTTTATTGACGTTTTGCCACTCGAAATTCTTGTCTCTTTCTGACTACATATTTGTCCACGTTTTATTTATAATCACCTGTCATGACTATTGAATTTCTTCAAGTAAAAATCGTCAATTCAACTACCGGTACGTGATTTCCAACGTGGTCGTTAAAGTTTTAGAAGTTTTTCCATAAAATTATGTTCATTCTTAATAACCGGAGTGCACAAAAAAATTATTGCAATTAATTGAAATACTAAGCATGCTTGTATGCAGCTGAAGCCTAAGAGAGCATGCATGCGCAAATCACATCACTATTGCTGAAAACAAAAATCACGAAAAACGACCCAACTTGCAAAAGAACGCCATCTGCAGAAGTTGAAGGAACTTCCAATTAGTCTTTGACCAACAACAAATATTGGCCAAAAACACTGCTGAAATTCCAGCACTATTAACTACGTTAAGTGTGTCGGTGGATTTTAAATTTACATACACTAAGATTCCCTAAAACGAGATTGTGGTGCAGTAGATGACAGGTCTCATGATGTTTAATTAAACTCGTACAGAATTAGAATTATGACTACAGACTTTGTCAACAACATTCAATTATTGCTAACAACTGTAATATAATAAACTCGTGAGCTTAAGCGATCACAATTAACTGTTTCTAGCCACTCCAACTGGCATTGTGACATATTCTTTGCTCTGTCACAGACTGAAAAGCTAATTATTGCACTACATTGCCACTTGCAATAATGAGTCTGGAGCTAAATGATAAAACGGCTCGACACAAGTCCAGCTCGAGTTTCTTACTAATCCATGATGCACTGAAATAACATTACATCTGAAATTTACAATAGTGGATGCGAAAGTTAATGCCACGGTTTAATTGTTTGTTTCTCTTGCAGCGTGGCCTCCACTGTAGAAAAGTTTACACAACGCCCAGTCCATTATAATGTCTCCCTACACTGTTTCTATGGCAAGAACATCTGGCACCTGTCTTCTACTGTGGTTTACCCTGTTTTTATGGTGCAAATGCATTGGGTCCTCAAAACCGTCCTACAGTTCGCTCCTTGCATTTTTAACAATGCAAATTTAACAATTTATACCTACACATACGGCCAACAGTTAAAACTTTGTAAGATTTAATTTCTAGAATTGAATTTTCTCGTTTCGAGTCCAAAGGTCTCAACTAGCAGCAACTCCAGACACCTTAGTTAAAAATCCATTATCAGTTTCTGCACGTCCCGTACATTAATCTGACATTTAGCTCATCATAAAGCCTTGAGTGATGAATTATTTGTGAAGCTTGCGAAGTGAAAAGCTCTCGAGACTTAAAGCTCAAGCAGAATGAAAGGCCTGTAGCACAGTTTCTTCCTATTGATTGTTCGCGCACTAGATTGAAGAGTGATAATTGGGGAAAAGAGTTCCACTTTATGTCCACAGTTTAAGAGTTGTAAACAAGTCCCTAACAACCGTGAAAAGTAGTGCACCATGAAAATTTTAACAGCCACCAGTATCTTAATCAATGTCTCGTTTAATTAGTGCATCATTTTATATTTTTACTTTTGCCTTTGTTTCCTTGGTCACTAATTTACTGTTGCAAACACAACTCCTTATGTTGACTTTTAATAAAAACTTAACTTAGTTTGTCCGAAAGTGTGGTAACCCGTGGTACCACAACAAATAGCAGTCAACTCCACATTTCATTATTTTCATATGAAATGTTCGGCTTGAAAATTTTATTGTTGCTACCATTGAATTGAATATTTTGCTTTACACGGCCGTCTCCATCAATTTGATGGCAAAAACATGCAGAATGTAAAAGACTATTTGCTGACAGTTGTTAAAAGTGGGGATTAGAAGTGAATGTAGCCCAGTGATAGACGACCGGGGAAATCATATAAAGGAAGCAGCTAAGCCGAGAAGGGGAGAAAGGGAGAGATGTGACTTCCTTCCTTCCGTCTTTGCTGGGTGATTGTGTCTTAGCTTTTTCGCAAGAGAAAATCAAGCACAAAATCTGCAATAAACATCCCTATTTCATCTAGAACGAGCTACAGAGATCAGAGGCTTTCGTTATGCCAAGGGTATCTGTTTTTCAGCTATTCCGTTTTAACTGCGAACATCAATAACAGAAAAACTATACAGTCACGGATTTTGACTGTAAGCACGTTGCTTTTATAATGTCATTGTGCTAAACTAATGATGCTCTACAACTTTACAATTGATATTTTATGGATTGCAACGCGTAAGAAAATGAAATTGAGAGACGTTGTTCATTGAGCACAGTCTTATGTCAACTATTTATCATTATCCATACATAGAAGTTCATTTTCTGAACTATTTTGCTTGTTGTTTCAATTTGACTGAAGTGCACTTATCATTTTGTCACACCCCTATTTTTATTTTTTTGTGATAAATTTGTGCTTGTTTATCCATTGCCCCAAATTTCAACTTTCTAAAAGCGCACATTACACAGAAATGATGAAAAAATAGAGTGCATTTATCATTTTGTCGCAGACTGTATTACTCACACCGCAGCCGTAGTCACGGCAGTTAGAATGGCACCATCCTAAACTACCCACTTCCTTTTACCGATGGCAGCACGTGACCAACAACAGCCAATCAAATCTTCAGTTAATCACGAACACGCACACTTTTTTTTTATATTGTTTGGATGCGAAAAACCATAAAACATTTTAAAATGTGCTTATTACTTCTAAACACTTTAATAACCACATTCAATTTTTTCCTTACTGTTGTTAAACAAATTTAATTAAAGCAAAATTCCGCTCAAATAATAAACTCAAGTTAAAATAAAATATTGATCTAAAGTATAACCTTCCAAGCAGAAAATACTTTTCTATTTTCAACAATCGTCTCTGCAAATAACCCCTATTATGGATTCATCTAAAACTCCCCAATTCAAGGCAAACACAAAAACTCTACCAGTATATATAAATTTTGTTTACCATCTAAATCAAACTCTGGGCAAAAAATGTAATGTTGACAATCCTAAAAAACTGAACCTACATTTAATATGCAAGAAGAGAGCGGAAGGAAAAGGAGGGTGCTATTGAACTATCGAAAAAGTCGCTTACCATACACGATATTCATACAAAATATGCAATATATATATACGTATATACCGCATACATTCATTCCATATTTCCTTTCTATCTATCTATCTATCTATCTATCTACCTATCTATCTATATATGTATAGATATATAAAGAGAATATGGTGAGAAAGTTAACAGATGGGGGGTAAAGGTGTACCGAGGGCGCGTACGTGATCGATTGAGGCCACTCACTACCAGTAAAAGAGCAAAAGAAATACCCGATTGTCTTCAACCAGAATGAACCACAGAATCCAATTTATCATTGAAGTGAAACTCGACTGGTGAAACTGCTCCAAACTGCACTTTGTAGTGTTTTCTACAAGTGAAATGAGAGGTTCAGCTTTAACTACCACTTTATCCTTTTTTTTCTCCAGGTGCTTATCTATATACATTATTTTCTAAATGACTTCGAATCATTGTTTATTACGCACACAATTATTTTATTCTCGTTTAACACTCGGAATAATTTTTTTGTGATAATGTTTTCGAAAAGAAAATAATGAACATGCAAATATGCATCCGTAATATGTTGTGTAGACGGAAGTGAGAGTGATATCGGATGTTAAGGTGCATTTGAGCCGTAATGAGGCAATACTGCACGCAATATCTGCTGAATTTTAATGATTTAATCTAAATCATTCCAATGTGCCCTTATTGTTTACAAAATATTTTTCACACACTGTCAGTAATTCTGCAATTGATTCTTCTTCCACAAAGACAAAACATTACTCGCCAAATTCGAGTCAGTGACAAAGTGGTCAAGTTCCAAACCACCAATTAAACACTCGGACATAACAATTATAATGCCAGAACCACAAGTAAAACCCCTAACTGCTTTAAATTAGCACTGAAACCAATTTCTTAAACTTCCTCGCGCATTCACTTGACATGCAGTTCCACCAATCAATTCTCCAATTCCAGCAATTTAAATTTAAAAAAAAATAAATCAAATATAAAACAAACAAAATAAATCAATAACAATCAAGCAATAAATAAATAAAACTCATTGTCAACATATTTGTCACTTTTAGAGAAAGAAATCCACAGGGGCGACCAAAATCCAATTATATTAGCGTCCATCAGTGTTTAATACCAACACACTGCTCGTCTATAAAATCTAGTTCAAAGGTTAAGTGATTTCCCAGAAATCTGTCTATGGCTCGTCAGTAATCTTCATATTTCACAAATATAGGCACTGACTGTCACGCAAAGCAATATCGGCAAATTACAGTAAAGAAGCCATAAAGATGATACCGCACTCAACTCGTGACGTTTTGCTGATCGTTCGCGCGCACTAGTGAAAAGAGGAGGCAGTTCCATGAATTGGTTCCGCAGGCTTTGTAAAAGGAGGAGGGATATATGGGTCACGTGGCCTCGATAAATCCCACAGCGGCAGATAATAAATGATATTAGTCGCCACCATTTTCGCAATGTATGGCAAGGAAAACCAAGACAGATTTGCCTCAGTCCGTTTCTAATAAGATGTGGCCATTTATGTCTTTCTTGCTGCTCTGTTCCGTAGCGGAAAAACGGATGACAGATGTCACTGATGTCTTCTTCAGTACTCTAACCCACGTGCATCAACATCTTATTCTTCCCACTGACATGTCATTCCATTAAGCAAAATTGGAAAAATAATATTCCGAATCAATTTGTAGAAGTGGTCCGGAGTGTTATTACTTCTTTGACAATGCAAACTCGCAGCTTTTATTTGAGCATTGTTCGATTTCAAGTCACTTAAGTGACTTACGTCAGCTTTTTGTTTTTTGTTTTCAAGACAAATCAAAGTCCTTTTGTCATTTCCATTCTGGCGTCAATTTGCTATTGTGTGCAATAAATTGTGCCATTCTAAAAGAAAACAAATCATCATAAATTGATTTTAAAAATGTATATAATTTTTTAAATAATTAATTTATATTATTAAAAAATTAACTACATCAAAAACCAATAATTGTTCCAAAATTACAGCTAAAACCAATTACAAATTTAGCTCAAATTCACACACGGCACGAAATATCATTAACTTCTACTTTTAGCTTTGACAAACTATCAAATTACTATTTCACTATTTAAAAACAAAAACAATCAATAAATGATCAAATTGCGAGAAATCTTTTTTGAAGTCAAACTTCTTTAGGGTGCGCCGGAAGTGACGCAACAGTGGGGTAACGGAAGTGACACAACAATCGATCCTCAATAAACCTATTTTTTAATTTTAAAATTCTAACTAATGCGTAGCTTCATTCCAATGACAAAGTTTCACTTCTACCACGTGGTCTTACGCACACCATCTTCTTTATATTTTTAAACGAATAACAAATGCCTACTTGCCCGGGACTATTAACCTACTTGGTCCTAGCTGCACCCTAAAATGGCAGAGAAGCTCCACTTTAATGTGACGGCATTACAAATAATTGACCCTAATTCAGAAACCTATTTTTCTCTCTCTCTCTCTCTCTCTCTCTTCCTTATTTGTGGTTGGAACATTCCATATTTTATTCAACAGTCTTTCCAATTCCCTACACCACACACAAAATCGTTGCATGACTGGCTCAAATATACTTCCTCGTTTTATTGTCCATCATCCATTACCTACATTTCAAATGAGCACCACTAGCGTTTTTAGTGCTATAATCTTTCTCGCTTTTCCCTTTTCTTGTACAAAATTATTGCCATGGTGTACATTCCATTATAGAAGAAAAAGTGGATAAAAACGTATACAGAAAATCAGACTCAAAAGATAAACACAAGTTTCTGAAAGTCTGCCATTCCGTTGTCAATGAATACACACATTGGAAATATTCCAGACTCAAGACACATTTCGCCTCTATTGAAATTCCCATAAAATGTTTGATTGAAAAAAGAAAAAAAAAGTATCTCTTTTAAAAACTCATCCCATGAATTTTATAATGGAAAAATTTAGTTAGAATGAAAAATAAACAGAAAGATGTTGCAATCTATTGCTGAAAATTGTAAAACAAAATTGTCTTCGTTTATTCTCAGCAAGCAAGACCAGCTAATTCAAGTTTGTTTGTTTTTTACTTCCAAATTCATGATCATGAGGTGGATGTAACAAAGTGTTGAGTTTCTCAACGCGTGATGATAATGTATTTTGCACCTCTGGCTGCTGCCACGAACGAGTGGAGCGCATTGGCATGTGATATAGGCCAATAGGTGTCTTGAAAATATTTTCACTTTGCTGCTTTTCAAAGCGTCAAAGTAACTTGTAAAGTGACTGTTTGAACAGCAAGGAAGGGGATTTGGGTTTCCAAGCCAACATGAATCGCATGCGGTAATCTTGTTGCTGAATGTGGTCCGAGTATTGAGGTTATTCAGAAGAGCTGAAATTATCTCAGCTGGCAAAATACTGCGAGCATATTGTTACCAAGAGTGAAAGTAAGCTGAAACTCTTCGAAACGCCGTTCCAGTAAAAGATTTGAAAAGAAAACAATAAATACTACCATATATGCTCTCATTGAGTGCGGGATGCCAATTCAACGCGGGTCTAAATGGACCAAAACGACTGAATTCAATATATAAATTGACCAAACCAACTAAATTCAGTATCTAAATTGTGGGAAGAATTTAGGTTTTGTCAATAAAACGCGGGTGTTCTATTAGAGCATTTACGGTATGCTAATTCGTGAAAATAATTTTAGTACTATTATTTACCGGTGTGTGATTTTTCTGTGATATTTACAATTAGGATTAGCCTTTTTTTTTTTTAAAGCTGCTCAACCAAACTCCGTTCCGGCACGACATTTTTTTCTACTTTCACCCCTGCTTGTCACTCAAGTAAACCACTCACAACTAATTACTCCTTAATGCAACTAAAACTATATAAAACTCCATTTCAAGAAAATTATTCAGCAATATCTAGGCTATTTATAACATTTTGGAATAAAATACAGCAAATTCCAGCCCTGCACGTATTGCTTTTTCTATAAATTAAGAACGAAAAAACACAAAGAACATTTAGTTATACTTTTCACTATCTCATCATCACATAAGTCGTTATTGCTTTCACTCTCGATTAATGGTGCAATTTAAAGGAAACATCATCTTTCCAACCAATTATCCAAACAGAAACATCACCTTAATTATCTATAACAATCTTACCAAAAGTTTGGAACACCATATCCAAGTTCACCGAAAAAGATGAATGATTTGGTCCAATTTCCTAAAAGCCAATACCAGATATAATTCCCAAATACTCAAATACCATTACAGTTAATTGCAATGCACGTGCTGATTGTTTATGCATTTCTAACCCATTCGAAGTCCCAAAGGTTATAAAACAGCAATCGCTCAGCCTTCAATCTAGAGATAATAAAGATAACTCAATGAGTGATTGCTCGAAATCCATCCAATTACAGTTACATCTTTTCAATCAATACAGCAAAGTGCATTTCAAACCACTCATTTGTCCCGCTAATTTACACCTGTATATTCCCATTTCAATCGCATCAAATGTAAATAAAAACCTCGCTTTATCTCAACAAACTAACTCACATTCACATTTCAATTACCAATACGTCAAAACCTTAGCCTGGAACAAATTATAAACTCCCAACTTAACACCCCAACTCCTTTTAATTAGTCGCAACATCTTTACAACGAGCTCTACGTACTCAACTCGTGGAAGCAAACTAATTGCTGGGAAAATGAGAAAACCCTTCTAGTCGCAGGCTTAATTTTTATACAATATCGCTGAAAGAAGACAGAAAATGTGCGCAAAGCAAGTCATTACACTTTAAAAGCCCGTTTCAAGATTAAATATAAAAAAAAAAAAAAAAAAAAAAATGCGGGTGGGAAAGGGGAAGGGAAGGAGAGGTTGGTTGGGTGACTTTAAAATCCTTGCACACGCAGTGATAAATCATAGCTACTAAGAACTTCATGCCTAACATGTCAGCGACTTTTTTTTCTAATTCATTTAATAGCTGCTTTGCACAACCACGTACTGTAGACAAGAAATTTCTTTTCCTTTCTTTTTAACTCGCAACTATTTTTCCAGCATAGATAATAATGATTAATTATACCTGGAATTCCCATTTCTGTAGCGCGATAGAAAAAGCCTTTCTTAATGACCAGCGTTTTTGATTAAGCGCGAACGTTTTTTATTACCCTCGTCTGTTTCTATTTTACATACCTAATTATAGCTATAATTTGTCACGGGATTTTTCATTTTTTTTTTTTTTAAATTAAAGTATAATTCTAGTTATAAAACAATATTTTTTTCCACGCTAGACGAAACGCAAATATCATAAATAAAATAATTACGCTGGAAATTGATCGAGAGTACTACCACGCATGTGCTTCATGGTAAATAAGATTAAGTAAGTTATTATTTATGGGGATTGTGTAATAAAATGTGTTACTAAGCAATTTCTAGTGCGCCTGGCTGGCTGTTTGTCTTTTAGCTGTCACAATTGTGACAGGAGTATTCTGATT
>JAQIXU010000916.1:0-23028 GCA_034701245.1 Strigamia transsilvanica | reverse complement strand
AATAACGAAAGACACGCAATATTTACACAACAGCAAAAACACATGGCGTGTTGACAAATGACTAATGTAAAAAAAAATGCACCAAACACTCCATTTATGTAATAAAAAATATGAAAATATGCATTGTGTCCAGAAAAACAACAAATTAGGTTTACCAATCACAAAAACGTGTGCAAACAAATTTATTTTGTTGCTTTTACGATTTTTTTGTTATTTTTTGGGTGTTTTCTTAGTGTTTTTGGTGGACGAATGATGTTCTTGTGTTTTTTGGGTGTTTTCTTTGTGTTTAGTTGGTAATTCTTGTTGCTACATAGGAATTTTAGGGCGATTTATGCATTTATTGGCAAATTTGCCTATCGATGCAAAATGATATATTTTTATGCATTTATCTTCGCCCTACAAATAACTAAGAATAACTAAGAAAATGTTGATATTTATTTGTATAGTATCGGAAACCAATAAAACAATCTCCCTTAATTATTTTCCCAACATAATAAAACACCTTATCTAAATTCCATCTGAATGACTCCATACTTTTTCTTTCTCAAACTTATTCATCGTGCCCAATGGGTGTGATATGTTTTGAAGGGTTTTCTTCACCGCATTGTGCATGTCTAATTCCCAAGGGATGCCTTCCAGTGACCCATACCCTCGTGACCCAAGAATGCAAAGCGACGCTTCTGCTGCAAGAAGTTCGAGCAAAACAGTTTTGCACAGGCAGACAGTTCGGGTGTCAGGGCGCATAGGAAGGAAAACCTGTGTACCCCTCAAACTCGTTTCAATTGGCAAGCCCAAGAGGTAAAAGGTCATCCTTCTCTCACCCATCAAGCACAAGAAACGACTAAGGTTGGGCTTGAGTTGCAAGAAAAGAATCTTAAAACTTGTGCCACACCTTTTTTTTTTCCTTTTTTACACAGACTGAACTCGTTTTCGGTTCTTAATGATGCCTAAAAATGTTGTTAAAGGTTGAGCAGCTTTTCAGTTGCAATTGGTGAACGATTTCTGGTTTGCATTGATGTCAAACTTGAAGGGGAAAAATGGGTATGCCCATTAAAAACATGAGCGACCGTTTGCAAATGTTTTCAAATTGGAGTGTAGGTGCGGTTGTGGTGTGTGGGCAAGCGTGAATGCGTGGGCGGTGAATTAATCGAAGTGGATTACTCGACTTTTGGCCGTTGCAGTTTTCCCATGGGCCGTGAAGATTCAACATTCCCCCAGATGTCCTGTTGCGAGACGTTATTGAGAACGGTGGTTCCCTTCTCCCTAATTTCGGCGCAAGCGATCCTTGCAGCTGCACGTGCTGCACGCGCTCGAATGAAAGGCGAAGGCAATGAGACACAACGGCTTTTCCCACGCGAATGTCTCGTAACGGACAAACTTGTAACACGAAACTCCGCTTCACAGTCAGTGAAAATGAGATGCAATTTAAAAATTAACTTTAAAAAATGTTTAAAAACTCGAGAAATTTAATTTTAGTCTTTGGATTTCATTTATTCGTTTATAAATCTCGTCTCGACGATTGGAAATTGAAATGAAATCCTCGCGTTTCCTTTTTCTACGACCACCTGTTAGCCATAAGTCGTAAGACATCGAGAAGAGAGATGGGGTGATGAAGAAAAAAAGGAAGCGGATAACACAGATGGAGAGAAACATGTCGTGATAAAATATAAACGACAACTGAAATTTATTATTCGCTACCAAAAAAAAAAAAGAAGAAAACTCACATGTTTTTAAATATCATAGAAAATAATCTTTCCACAGGTGTCATCAGTCTGTAGACTAGACAGTAGGGCAGGTGCACTTCTTCACATACCTTAAAATTGAGGGTGCGCTCTATTCAACCGTGTATATAAGGTAGTAATCATCTTCGAGGCGAACAGCTGGCCCAATATTTTAAACCAATTTCACCTCTACTCGAATGGATAATGGATCAATGGAGTTTTCAGTTTAGCCTAACAGATGGTCGAAGCTGAAGCATGATGTGCATTAACTTTGTTTCATCAACCGAAGGGAAAAAATGAAGAAGAAAAAAAATCAAAATTGTGAAATATTAAAAGTTGATTTTTATTAAAAGTGATTCTAACACATTCTTCATGTTTTTGTTTTTTTTTTATTTAATTTTTTTTATTTTTCAATTCGCGTTCCCTCTTTTTTGGTGCCGCCGTAATTAAATCCTCCAGAAATAATGAGCGCCTTGCAGGCACGGATGCAGCCATGCTGTGCGTCCATGTGCATCCGTGTTTGGCATCACTGGCTTTGCCCTGTCTCTGAACATTGAACATGAGAGTCGAAGGGTGTGGATGTAAAAGAGTTGAGAGCTCAGGGCATAATTCCACGTGCCATTCATACATATTTTTGTGAAAGCATGTTTCAACTCGTTTTTATCACTTGTGGGATAAAGAGAGCCACAAAAACGCCGAGTCAATTGAGTCAAAGAGAGAGAAAAAAAAATTCCAGGCCGATGAGGGAGAGTGGAACTTGAGTTTTTCTCTCTCCCTTCCCTCTTTCTTCCATCCCCGACCTTGTGAATGGACTTCAACCAGAACTTCACACACTGAATTCCATCCTGCCGTCACCCTCTGGGCTACATACCACTTGCTGTCTGCGGTGGACAAAATGAATCTCTGCACTCTTTTAAATAGAACTGTGTTTGTTAAATTTTTTAAAAAAATAATTAAATTAAATAAATTTTACCATTTTTTTTTTCAAGTAATTTCACAAATTTTTTTTAATTCCATTTTTTCATCTATTCAAAGTCGTCATTTTTCACTTATTACAAAGCAACACATGAAGAATGAAATTTTTCTTTTAAAAAAAAATTTAAAAAAACAAAAAAAAAAAAATCAATATTTACACTTTTCATTGTATACAATTTTGCACGTGCCAGTAAAGTTTCACGTTCAAAACCCAAAACTGGCTCACACTCAAATGTCTCGTGGCTTCCCTGAGGCACTTTCCGCGACTAGTAATGGACCTCCAAACCGCTGAGTGAAATGATAGGAATATTACAATAATAATCAAAAGTAATAGCAAAAGAAAAGTACTCGACACTTGATAATATTATCATTAACAAGAATAATAATAATAATAAACAACAAAAGTTAGTACAAAAAATTCTACTAAATTATAATACTGGAGACATGGCACGTTTTTTCAGTTGTCGACATTGACAACACTTCATCTTCTGGAATTGGCGATTAAATACAGAGCAATGTCTTGATGTCCTCCGTACGCGGCGATATGCAAAGCACTCCATCCGTCCCTATTGGCTAGTGTGACATCTGCGCCAAATTTAACTAACAGTTTAACCAGTTCCAAGTTGCCGTCCATGCAGCTCTGGTGAAGAGCCGTCTGTCCTTCTTGATCGAACACGTTGATGTTGATTTCCCAGTGCTGGAAAATCCGCTGAAGTTCGCACGTGTCGCCGCGACGTACCGCCTTGAGAAAAGAGTCTTGGTGATTGTACGTCGCTCCGCTCGTGCTTCGTCCGTCGGTTGCTGTTGCCGTTGTTGCCATGATTCACTGACTTATGAGACCCGCACAAGGTCTGTTGGAAATTGATCTGAGAAATTAGATTCCAAAATCCACGTTGGCACTTTGTTGAGGATGCTTGCACGAGACTCACTTTTTTCAGGCACAACTTGGTCTCTTTCCGGCCTTGTCACGTCTGGTCTGAGTCCCGTCAGTGGCTTCCTTTAAAGGCTGAGAATGTTTCGAAATTAACATTAGAATTGAGGGGTGGTTTCGAGCGGATACGGCTAGCCAATCACAGCTTTTTGCGCTTAAATGCACCGGATTGGTGAGTGTGAGGTTTTAGCACTAGGGGACACATGTGGTTGGAAAAGTAGTTTCTTTTTTTTTTTTTTTAAGCGAATAACTCGACTGTTAGAAAGTTAAATAAATAGTTTTAAAATGTTTGTATTTTAAATTAAAGTGCAGTTTTTAATTTATTTTTACAAGCATTCGTATAAATAAGATGAGATTATTGACATTTAAAAAGTGATAATTGGATGGACTTTATTCAGTTTTCCATTAAATTAAATTAAATAGATATTTACACTGTATTTTTTTCACTTTTGAATAGTTAATTTACAAAAATAATAAATAAATAAATAAATAAACGAGAAAAATGTAAAAAAAAAACACCACAAAAAACGTAAAAGAAACCGTAAAAATTGTAAAAACACGTAAATAACGTAAACAAAACGTCAAAAACGTTGAAATACCGTTAATAAAAACGTTTACAAATTCCCTAAACACGTATAAAATCGGCAAAAACATTTTTTTAACACATCAAAAACATTTTTTTAAAACGTTAAAAAACATTCAAAAAACCGTCATTCAAAAGCGTAAAAACCGCAGAAACGTTTTCAAAAACCGTTAAAAACCCCGCAAACCGTGCGCAAAATCAGTTGCAAATGCAAACAAAATCGCATCCAAATTATTTTTTTTAAAAATCAGCTGCCGTTTTTTCTTCCAACCGCGTATCAAATTCATAAATGCTAGCCAGGATCTTGCAATATAACCTTGTTAAAGAAAACGATCATCTCAGCTGTTTGTCAAACATGTCGGGTCGCATTATGCCAAGACTGTTCTGCCAGTTTGAATACAAATAAGGCGGGCAAACGGCTTGGGTTGAGCATTTCTTCAGGTGATTTGGGTCCCTCTTTTCCCATCTAAGTCCCTCTTCCTCTTTTCTTAAGTGAACGCGGAAGCTGGACTAACCTCCACCCTGGGTGGGGATTGCAATTTCTCAAGGGTTTTGCCCCCTCCCATCCCGCGGGTTCTCCTTACAAACCCACCGTGGGAACTCGTGTCTCTGATAGCAACCTGAGCATTGCACTTCCCGTTTGCTGATAAACACCTATATTCAACCTTCACTACCTGATATACATGATATATTCTTACATGTATACATTTACCTCCAAACCCAGACACTTTTTTCTGTGTTGACACCAGCCACTTTAAATTCCTTCGAATTGAATTCAGAGGCGTAGCTTCAAATTTTGGGCCCCCATGCAAAAAATTTTATTGGGCCCCCTCTTCGATTTTTAGGGGTCCAAAAATTCCAACAAACTATGAAATAAAATAAATTAAATTTTTTTTCTTTATATTTTTTAAGATTTGGATCCCAAAAAAGGCTGCGCAAAGGGCCCCAGACAGTAAATACGCCTTTGGGGTCCCAAAAAGGCTGCGAGAAGGGCCCCAGACCATAAATACGCCTTTGTGGCCCCAAAATTACCACACAAAAATTTCCCAAAAATAATTTTCGAAAATATATATATTTTTTTTTTTGGAAATTGAAGGGCCCCCAAAACTAAGGGGCTCCCATGCACCACATGGGCCTGCGGTATGGTAGCTACGCCCCTGATTGAATTCTCAAATCGTGTGATTTTAGTCGCAAATTTAGCTCAAATAAACAGAAAATAGAAAAACGTCAATAGATTTGTCGGTTTTAAATTTTTAATTCAATAATAATGATGTTTTTTTGTTGGGTTTTTATTTGACAATAGAAAATTTTTGCTTTCACAAGTGAAAAATTCCCATAAGTGATGACAATAATTCCGGAAGGACCGGGGTCTCATTGAGTAGTTAAAGCAGGTAGCAGCCGGAATTCATATGGCCCTTCTCATGAGGTCGAGTCATAGGGTAACACAGTTGAAGTTTCAACCGGAAATCATGTCATCCAGTTATCCCTAAATATGGGAACTGCATGTCAGCTTTAAAAGAAATGAAAAGCTGTAGGGTTTTAGACATTAAGTTATCCCTCGACGCATGTGAAACCAATAAATTAATTAAAGAATTTTTTTTTTCTTTTTTTTAATTTTAAATAAATAATTTTTATTTTTGTTTTTTTTTTTTAAGTTCTTTTTAAATTTAAATAATTGAATTGTAAATTTTATTTATAAGGACAGTCACCTTGGATAGAAAGCGACAGGTGTAAAAGTGCTATTGTGTAATAGAATAAAAGCTTGTTTTCGTGATTGTGCGATTCTAAACAAATTTCGTTCCATTTAAATTCATTCAAACATGAGCGAACTCGAAACAGGTTGCAATTTTTTATTTTATTTTTTATTTAAAAAAAAATTTTATTTCTGTACAATTTTCTTAATAATAATAAAAACTATAAAATAAAAATCGAATTTTTAAAATTCATAAATATTTTATTCGTCTAATTGTTCTCGATGTAAATGTATCCTTGTACACACATACATTAATAATAATTTCTAAATGTTTACAACATCTTGACTCACGCGTTGACGTCAGAGCAACTGGAATTGATAAATTACCGACGTCACATCCTGCCTTATAAAAGGAAGACGAATCAAAATGGTGGCGAGTAGTTGTTTTGGCTTGTGACGCAAAGGTGATGCGGAGCAAAATTTGTAGCGAATTTCTTCTTTTTAATTCCTTAGGTTAGAGGCCATGACTCTCGAAGATCCTTTCTTTGTAGTTAAAGAGTGAGTGCACATTTATAACTAATAATTTGAATTTTTCCCGAATTAATTTCAACTTAAGAACTTTTGATTGATAGTTATTTATCCCAAATTTCGTCACCCGACATGTTATCGTCCACAAATTCCGCACTTTAAACTTACGTAAACTGCGTACAAAATTTCTAAATTCCCCAAACGAACAGGATACATTTTCATCTATATGTTTTATTAAATTTTTTTATGAGTAATAAACGAAATAACAATTTTTTTTGTAATTTATATATTTCCAGTGATGTTACCAAAGCCGTAAAAAACACTAAAGGATTGTACGAACGTTGGTGCGAATGTCGTGAAGAACCCGCTTTGGTCAGCAAAGAAGAATTCGAGTGGATCACCAACGAACTTCGAAACAGTTTACGCAGCATCGAGTGGGATTTGGAAGACCTCGAAGAAACAATTAATATCCTTTGTAACGGAATTTAAACGAGTGTAAAATGCAAAAAATCAGCAATTTTAATGTTTTTCGACTCGGTTAAATGGCTCAATGAAGTTTAATTCTTAAAATAAATAATAAAACACTTTAAGTAATGGCTGCGTGAATTGTCCTTGAGACGTGGGAAAAGAAAATGTTTGTTCTACATTTTAATTTCTAGCTTGAGGCTAAGGCTTTGACGAAGCCAATGGAATCGATTTTCCGTTTTTAATCCTTAAATGGATCGCTCAAAGTCATTTTTGTGATGATTTTTACATTTTCTAGTCCCATTCTCACTGCATTTAAGAATGTATATGCATTTAACATGAATTTACCATGTTTACATTTGATTATTTTGCAATTGGAGGTCGAGTTTTGCGTGTTTGTCGCTGGTTTCGTGTTGTTCATGGTTATCACTTTCCTTTACTCACACTCAACTATTGTAGAAAAGAATCCTAAAAAATTCAAACTCGATAATGGTGAAATAGCTACAAGAAAAGGGTTTATAGAACAAGCCAGACAGGATATTAAAGTGAGTTATTTTGGAATTTGAATTTAAAAAAGAAAAAAAAATGACAATGTTTAATTCGAATAGGTAATGAAAGAGAAGATGAACATGAATAAAATCAGAGATAAGAAGATGAAACAGGTGATAATAAAAAAAACAAAAAATATTTGTAATTTATTTAATTTATTTAATTTATTTCAGCCTTTGTTGAACAATTCAAGTCCGGTTCGATCCGGGCATTACACACGACTCAAGACCGAAATGGAGAGCCCGAATAAAGAATTAATCGAAGGAAATCATTTGCAACAACAGGTGTTGGTGAAAGCGCAGGACGAACAACTCGATTTAATACACGACAGCGTCGGAACGTTGAAAACAATGTCGAGACAAATCGGACGCGAATTAGAAGAACAAGCGATGTGAGATTAAACGATTTTATCCGAAAATTTTATCTAATATTGTCGACCTTTTGGATTTCGCAGAATGTTGGATGAATTTGGCCACGAAATCGACGCCACCGAGTCCAAATTGGACACCACTATGAAAAAAGTAGCTAAGGTTTTGCACATGTCTAATGGCAAGCATTTAAGACATTTTTTGTCGTTTTGGTTTTTAAAATTGAAAAATTTTCTTTTTGTTTTGTCTTTGCAGATCGACGACAATGGATGGCCATTGGCGCGCTTAGCTCCATCATGGTCGTTGTTATTGTGTTGTTTTTCACTCTTTGAAGCTCGCCATAACTAAAAAAAAAAAATCAACATAGGACAATTGCGCACACGGGAAAATTGTGCACTCGGATCTTTTTTTATATCATCAATCAAGTTTTTTGACACTTTTATTTGCCGTTTCGATGGCAAATGAGGACTAGTGTTGTGAAAAGTATAAAAAAAAAAAAAACATTTCGACTCTTGACAGAAATGGTGTTGAAAAATAATGCAAAGTCATAAATAACTTCGAGTTCAAGGGGTTAAAAGTTAAAAAAAAAAATGTACAAATTATTATAGAAGAGATGATTTTAAGATATTCCTAGTCGTAAACATTTTTGTATCGAAATAGGTTAGTGATAAGATTAGTTGGAAGTTATTTAGCAATTTGTCTAACGCTGAATCATTTTACAAATAATTGCCAAAGTCTTTCTAACAAGAAAAAATGGAACACGAATTGGTACTAATAATAATTAAATTTAAAAAAAAACAAAAAAGGCTTTTATTTTAGTTATTTATTTTCGAGATTAATGTTTACAGCGTTTAGTGCGTCGATAATCCACCGTGGATATTTTTCGTCGGGGAATGCTATTTTCATGTAGTTTTGGACGAATAATGGGAAGCGGTCTTGTTCGATGCTCTCGCGAATGTTCTCCATTAATGTCATCTGAAAGAGGGAAAAAAAATTTAATTTTTATTTTTTTTTTATGAAATGAATTATTTACTTGGAAGGCAAGGTTGTGTATTGTTAGTAGATGACAGGCAACGGTTTCTTCTTTGACTATTGTATGGAGATACGCCCTGGTGTGTCTTTTACACGTACTGCAGTCACAGTCTGAATCTATAGGATTAAAATCCATCGCATATTTCTCTCTCTTAAGTTCCAATTGTCCACCAAGAATCAATGCACACCCAAACCTCTGAAACAAAATATTTAATATTAATTTAAACGTTTTAGGGTTAATACATTTCTCGAATTACAAGTGTGCTCCGCGGAGCCCTAGGGTTCCGCATAACTTTTAAAAAAATTATACTTTTAAATCCCCTAAAAATGAAATTATAATAATTTACTGCTTTGAAAGTTTAGAGACGTATTTAATTAATGATCTAAAAAAATCTCTAACGGTTAACTCAAAATATTAAAAAAAACTTTGATACAAGCCATTGTCGATTGACAGCACATAATAATTAGGGAACCACTGAGCTCTGTGTAAATTCGTATGCTTTTGGAGGGCCCCACAGCCTCGCAAGAAGTGTTCTGTTTAATTGTGGGTACTTGTAATTCGATAGCATGACATACCGCTGTCCGAGTTGGGAATACGCAGTCGAACATGTCGACCCCCAGTGCACAACACACAACCAGATCGGTTGCAAAACTGAAATAATAAGAGACTTAATAGTGCTTTACTTTTAACTTCAAAATGGTACGATCCATCTTACCCAACACCCATTAGATATCTGGGTTTGTCCTTCGGTAAGTGATCCGTGCTCACATTTACCATTTTCCAAAAAACCGATTTTTCTTCGCCGCCACTCAGTCCCCCAATGGCAAAACCAGGAACATCTCTCTCGATTAATTTCGATACACACTGGCTTCGAAGTGTCTCATCTAATCCACCTTGAACGATTGGAAACAGATTCTGAGTTTCAGTTGTTGTATGTGCTTCGATACATCTATCGACCCAACGAATTGTCCTGTGAAAAACCGACAATTAATTCACGGTTAACAAGTCGTAAAAAAATGCACATATATAGGGGAGAGGGGGGGCACATTGGGACAGTTTTCATGTTTTATTTTTAATTCCTAGAAAAATTTTCGGTGAAATTTGTGCGTTTGGTCCCAATCTACCCCATGGTTGGGGCACATTGGAACAACAATAAAATGTAATTAATTGACTGAAACTGAGACTTTTAACAAAGAAATAGTATGTTTCAATAGTAAAAGAGGGCAAATACATAGGAATTTAAACTTCAACAATGCACAAACTAGGAAATTGGTACTAAACAAACATAAGAATAAAGAAGTTCCAACTTAACAAATGTGTGAACTTTGAATTGTTATTTTTTAAGGCATTCTTGTTTCTAGGTTGTTTTTTTGCTACAAATGCATTTTTTTCTGATGTGAACCGGAAGTTGACACGATTGAGAACGCCAATCAACGATTTAAAAGGAGGCCAGGACATCCGACGCTTTAAAAAACTAGAAATCCAGGACGACTGAGGAAAATTTACAAAGAGATTCCAGCCGCAAACAGATCCGAAGACGAAATTATACATCGCGTTGACTGAGGCGATCCAAAAACGGCAAAAGAAGCATTTTCGAGCGACGAATCCGAAGAATAGCGAGTGTGATGCCCTAATCAAAAACGAAACGTGGGAAAAAGTCGAACGACAATTGGAAGTCGATGGGTATTGCGTGACAGATCAATCGAGAAAAGAAAAGCTCGACTCGTCGCAAAAGATTTTTCGCAATGCCCCGGGATCGACTCGAAGAAACTTTCACACCCGTAGCACGAGAGCACGAGCGAACTCGATCCAAATGATCATGGCATCAGCAGCCGAGCACAACTTAATCATCCACCAAATAGATTTAAGCACCGCACATCTAAACGACAAATTTCACAAAGAAATCCTCATGGAAAGCCCGAATCTTTTGACGACATTGCCGAAACCAGAAGTGACCATGTCTTACCCTAAAACGCTCGATGTACAGCCTGAAACAATCCAGAAGACAGTGTACATCAAGAAAAACGAAATCATCATCATAGGTATTTGCATAGACGATCTCATCATCGCCACGAACAACGAGAAATCGATGAAAAAAATTTAAAAAACGCACTCAAAACGAGTTCGAAATGAAGGATCTTGGTGCCATTAATTATTGTCTAGGAATTGAATTCCATCAAGACCTCGAAAAGGAAACAATAACAACGGGACAGCAAAAATACGCGCAAGATATCTAATTTAACCTATGCATTGCTTCTTCAAGCCTCGGTCCGGTCGTGCTGCTGTGTACTACATCGTCCAACTGCATCATAATATCAGCGCCAATTGCCTGTTGAATTTCTATGCTCTTTTCGGGTGTTAACATGATTTTTCGACCGTCGTAAGGCGATTGAAAATTGACGCCGTCTTCAGTTACGACTGACAGCTTGACTAGAGAAACCATCTGATAACCCCCGCTGTCCTGAAAATAATATTTACATGGTTTTGTAAGCTGTACGTACGAAAAAATTGTTTAGAATTGAATTACTGTCAGCAAGTTTCTGTTCCAGCCCATAAAATGGTGTAAACCACCGGCTTTTTTTAATAGTTCCGGTCCCTAATAAATTTACGAGTGAATTATTGATTAATTACGAGGTTGGTTGAGGTTTAGAGTGTTATTACTGGTCTCATGCCAAGGTGGTAGGTGTTTGCGAGCATAATCTGGCATCCTAATTCTTCAACTTGTGTTGGTAATAAGCCTTTTAGAGTTCCTTGGGTACCGACTGGCATGAATACCGGTGTTGAAACCGGTCCGTGTGGTAGTGTCATAACAGCTGACCGTGCTTTCGATACAGAACATTCTGCAATTACAGAAAACTTCAATGCGCTCGAGCATGTTTTCGACATGGGGGCTGCCATTTTAATTCGGTTTGTATACTTAGAAACAGCCATCCCGCATTTAGAAATTAAAAGAGAAATCAAGTGCAATTTATTCTTTACTTTTAAAAAAGTTTAAATTTTTTTAACGTAATTTTTATAGCTTATATGTTGTGATTTGAAAATATTTTGTACCCGCTGTTCAAAATAACAACAAGTCTTAAATGAAATAAAAATGGCGTCGAACGGGGCAGATGGCATACGTGCTGACAGTCGGTCTCTTAGTGACAGTGAAGAAACTAAGTGGACCTCTTTAGCAATTACACATGTTGAATATCCTCAGGGTAAGCATGTCATAATTTAAGTTTAAGGAAATATGGCTGAAATTATGCGAGATAACTGGAAACCAATTTGGCTAACTGTTATTGTTGTTTTTATATTTGTATTTATTTAAAAAAAAATAATTTTTATTATTATTGTTTATTGATTAGGTGATTGGCTTGGCAATTTCTTGGCTGTGACCAGCTTATTACCATTGGTTATTTTAGTCGGGTTTGTAACATTGATTATTTTTAGACGAGACCTTCACACGGTAAGACTCAAAAACTAAAAAAAATTGATATTTTTGATATTAATTACCACTTTATCATTCACAGATAACATTTTTTTGCGGCACATTACTAAACGAAGCTGTAAATTGGGTATTAAAACACATTATACGTGAATCGCGGCCCTGTCGTGGTAGGATTTACGCTGTGAAATAAATAAACGAGATTTTAATGCATTTTATTTAGCAGGCCGAGAAGTATTATTTACCGAATACGGCATGCCTTCAAGTCATTCTCAATTTATGTGGTTCTTTGCCACTTATGTTGCATTTTTTATGTTAATACGGTAATGTATTCGACTTAAAAATGTTTGTATTTAATATTTACACGTTAAATTACATACAGGTTACATCAAATTAGTAATAGTTCTTTGATGGACAATGCTTGGAAGTATTTTGTCACTTTATGCGTATTTTGGTCCGCTTTAACGGTTTCCTACAGCCGGTAATTGCCTATTGCATGTAGGGTTGCACCAAAAACAAAAAATGTCGAATATCCGAATAATAATTTTAAAAAAATTAATGTGAAAAAACTATTTTTACATGGATAAAATGAATTTTTGCGGTGAAATTAGCTATTTCTATGTTGAGAAAAGCTATTTTACGTTTAAAAATGCAGTTTTTACGTTTAAAAATGCAATTTTTACGTTTAAAAATGCAATTTTTACGTTTAAAAATGCAATTTTTACGTTTAAAAATGCAATTTCTACGTTTAAAAGTGCAATTTTTACCTTTAAAAGTGCAATTTTTACCTGAAACATTTAATTTTCACATAAAAATAGGAACTTACCTAATAAAATAAATTTATACAGTGAAAATTATTAGTATTTAGCCTAGAAAAGGTGAAAATTTACATTAAAAACGCAAATCATTCCAATTTTATCATTATTATGTATTCGGCTGCATATCAGGTTACATTTTGGCTGAATAATCGGTGCAACCCTAATTACATGGAAGGTACGAATGGTATTTTATAGTGTTGTCATTATTTTAGAATATATCTGCAATACCACACGTGGACGCAAGTCATTAGCGGAGCGTTACTAGGAGGAGTGCTCGGCTGTTTATGGTTTGCTGTAATGCAACTTGTTTTTACGCCATTGTTTCCTATGGTTGCATTATGGTAATTTGAAATACACCAGCGTGTATTATATAAATTAAACCGTTTTAATTTTTATTAGGCCTGTATGTGAGTTTCTTATGATTCGTGATTCAACTTTGATACCAAATGTCATGTGGTTTGAATACACCAATCACAGAAGCGAAGCGCGGTAATGACAAATTTTGTTGGATTTGATTTTATATGAATTTTTAATTTTTGTTTTTAGGACAAGACAGAGGAAATTAGTTTCTATGAAATCACAGTGATGGTGGTAGTAGACTGTCGGATGTTTGCCATTCTGCGAGTCGCCAGATGCCACAAAAACAACGTTTTTTTACACTATAAAACACTAAAAGTGATGAGGTTTTCACTCAGACTTATTACCGTTCACATTGCTCACGTACACAAGTGTTTTTCGTGTTTTTTCTTTTCTAAAATTTACATTTTTTTGTTCTCGGTGTATTTAAAGTACGAATTTTGTTACATGTAATGTCATTTTTTTCTTTTGTTTTCATTTGCTAGGAAGCAAGTTAAAGTATTTAAATTTTAAATGCTTTACAAAAGGCTGCTGTAGAATTTTTTGAGTCTTGGTACCTTTTCATTTCGGTATTTTTGTTGCTATTTTTCAATCCATTTTCCTGTGATATCTTGAAACTAAAAAAAAAAAAAAATCTTTTTATATGAAACGAGTAGACCAATTTTACTCAGGGCAAATTGCGGTAAATACTGCTCGAAACTACGTCTTTTTATTTTTATTTATATTGATTTTCGAGAGGCTTGAAAGTAATTGGGAATTTAAATGTTCAATATAAGTTTTTTCTTAACAGTTTTTAGTGCCTGGTAATGTTTTTTGACATTTCCGATCATGCGATTTTCAAAACTGATCCAATTAGATGATTATTGATTGTTTTCCTTTTGTATAAACGAATGATTTAATTCATTTGTCGTTTTCATTTTCATAGTGGTAATAAAAACAATTGAAAAAAAAAAATATCGTTTTTCAAATTTTATTTTCTAGCGTTTTACATTTTTTTAATATTTTATTTTTAACCGTCTATAATCCACATGATTGACCTCTGATTAATTTATCAATGAAACGTATGTGTCACGGTTCCTGCAACTGCGGCGCTGCTGCTTTCTTCGCTCGTAAATCTTTTTTCATTTCACAAAATGGAGTTCAAGAAGTTTGCGGCAGAAGCTGCATCGGTGCTCACACGAGCCGTGCAGGTATTTATCCCGAATCGGTCTACAATTTAACCTCAAATAACGCATTATTAAGAAAATCATAACAATTTAAAAAATAACTTTGACTGTTTCAAATGCACGTGATTGTTTATGTCAAATGACATTTAAGTGGCTCCCGCACTCACTTAACATTAATTATTTACAATCTAAAATGTATTTCCTTAGTACACGGAAGAGAAATTTGGTAAAACAGAAAAAACAGAGCTCGATGCTCATTTCGAAAACTTGGCACAACGATCCGACCAAACGAAACTATGGAGTGAGAAATTGCTGGCTCGTATTGAAGGTGTATTGACACCTAATCCAAGTAGGTTTAAACGGTAGAAACTTATCGGTAAGAAATTAAGAATAAAACTTAATCTACTCAGGTAACAGAGTTGAGGATTTCTTTTTTGAAAAACTTGACAAAAAACCTCGAGACAGACTCAGTAATTTGGAACTGCTGGGTGTCGATCTCATAGAAGCTGGAAACGAATTTGGACCGGGCACGGCTTATGGTACGGATGTATAGAAATTTTTTTGGGGGTTGAATTGAAATTTGAAGTTTGTATTTTTTAGGCACCGCTTTGATTAAGGTTGGCCACACCCAACAAAGACTCGGAGGTGCTGAACGTGAGTTCATACAGTCATCGGCTCATGTGTATATTCAGCCCTTAAGGAAATTCCTAGACGGAGATATGAAAACAATCATGGTATGAAAATGTGTGTAGTTTGCAGAGGAAGTTTTTGGGGACGGGCTACATCAGGGGCTTCGAATTTTGGGGGTTTCAGACTGTGGCTGTTAAAATTTATGAAAATCTGTAGATGAAATATGAATCAATGGTCTTCCTTGTACAAATGAGGAACCTCTGTTAATATTTTGTGAAATTTCGACAAATTTTGGTAAATTTTTAACAAATTTTCACGAGTTTTGACACATTTTATCACAATTTTTACAAATTTTGCCACAATTTTCACAAATTCCGCCAAATTTTCACAAATTTTACCAAATTTTCACAAATTTCACCAAATTTTCACAAAGTTCACCAAATTTTGACACATTTCGTCACAATTTTGATATATTTCACCACAATTTTGACAAATTTCACGGCAATTTTGACAAATTTCGCCACAATTTTGACAAATTTTCACAAATTTTCACAATTTTTCACAATTTTTCACAAATTTTCACAAATTTTCACAAATTTTCACCCAAGTTTGACAAATTTCGCCACAAACGATAAAAGTTTGGCCAATTTGTCCTTCCGATCCCCTAAGGCCGCCTCTGGTAATTTGATTATTTATTTATTTCAAATTTAGAAAGAAAGGAAGATCCTAGAAAACCGTCGACTGGATCTAGATGCGTGCAAAAACCGACTGCGAAAAGCCAGATCGATGGAAGGCCAACAAAATGTACGTTGCAGGATACTAAACTTTAATTTATTTACATGAAAAAGGTTAAATTAGAGTAGCCGGGTAATTAACGTACATGAATTTTAATTATTAACACATGCTTAGCTTAAGGAAGGAGTTACTGTGCAAGATATGATTGATCAGGTACTCTTTGTAGATCCTTTCATTTGATAAAAACAACTAGAAATTGATTATATTTCAACGAATAAATTCAAAAACATTATTTTCTCAAATTATTTTCAGGCTGAAAGAGAATTGCGTCTCGCGCAGTCTGAGTTTGATCGACAAGCGGAGATTACGAAGTTACTGCTTGAAGGAATAACGAGCACACACGTAAGGACATTTAATTTAATTTCTTTCTTTAAGACTCTTAACAACCATAAAATAAATTATTTTTTTAATCCAGGGTCACCATTTGCGTTGTTTGAACGAATTTGTCGAAGCACAATTACAGTATTATGCACAAAGTCATCAATACATGATGGATTTGCAGCGAGAATTGTCTAGGTTGTAGTTATTAACGCTTAATTCATAATAAACAAACAAAAAAATAATTTTTTTTGGTTTATTTTAGTGCTACGATGAGTGCAGCTGCTAATAGTTCGGCAGAATTTTCTCCTATGCTGTCTACTCCTGTCTCCGGTACAGAAAACCAGCTAAACACTAATTCTGGATTGAAGAAGAAAGCGCGTGTGTTGTACGATTACACAGCAACGGATAGCAAACAGCTGTCCTTACAAGCCGATGAAGTAAATATTGATGAGAAAGAATTTTTTTAAATTAATTAATTCATTCATTTAAATTTACAGGTTATAACTGTGTACTCCGTTCCTGGTTTGGGTGGCGATTGGATAATGGGAGAAAGGGGTACGCAAAAGGGTAAAATTCCAGTTGCCTACATCGAGTTTCTTCAATAATTCTTTTGTTTTTTTTTGTCTCGGCGTCGGAAGTGTTTAGATTTTTGACATTCTACACAAATAATTCGTCCTATTTCGCTATTTTATTTTGTTGTTTAAAATTTTTAATAACGTGTTTTTGTATATATATATAATAGCGTATCTGTTTAATTTATATATTTGAGAACTACGTTACAGGAAAAGTGCCAATCTAGGTGATCTAGATCCAAGTCTAGAGTTCGGTTGTGGTAAATAAAAAGAAATCATGTCCAATAATGGCGGCCACGCACAATTTGTTAGGCGCCATTTTAGCTGGTTGTGCGATTTTTAAATTGTTGAATCTAATTAGAATTAATTCCGGTTACAACTGTTGGATCTACCAACATTCAATCATTTAACGATTAATAAGTTGCGTGTTATGTTATGGGTGTATGGAAAGTATAAAAAGCAATATAAATTGTACATAATCCAATTTGATCACAAATTGTTCAGTTTAAAATGAATTTTCAGTGTTTCATTGTGCTCATCATTAGTAAATTGGCAATAAATTCTCATTCCATAAATAAATTTGATGATTATTTATTTATTTTCATTAAATTTCAACCGTACAGATTCTAACTCTTCTTCTTGGACACACCAACAGTGCGTCCTCTGCGGCCAGTTGTCTTGGTATGTTGACCACGTACACGTAATCTAGTTATTATTAAATTAAATTTAAAAAAAAATTATTATTGAACACATTTGAATTAATTGTGTAAATAAATACCCCCAGAAATGTCTCAAGCCACGATGGGCACGGATTTTCTTAAGTCGTTCCAAATCTTCACGCAATTTGTTTTCAAGCGTGTTGGCCATAACTTGATTGTATTTGCCATCTTTGACGTCTTTTTGACGATTGAGAAACCAATCTGGAATCTTGTATTGACGTGGATTGGACATAATTGTCACTAATTTCTCCACTTCTTCCTCGGTCAATTCTCCGGCTCTTTTGTTTAAATTGATGTCGGCTTTACGGCAAACGATGTTTGAATATCGGCGACCACAACCCTGGAAATTAAAAGTATTTAGATTTTTTTTTATTAGATTTTTGTTAATGAGTTTTCTGGTTTTGTTTATTACCTTGATTGCGGTCAATGCAAACATCACCTTACGCCTGCCATCGATGTTCGTGTTCATAACACGCAGAATGTGCTGAAACTTTTCCGGTATAACCAACGACTAGAAAATATGAAAAGAATACAATTTTCTCGGTTAATTTCATTTGAGAAGCGTACGGATTCAATCGCGTAGTGTTTTCTTTCATTTTAATGTTTAGAATCGTAAAGATGGCATAAATATCATGAGATTTCTTACCATGTTGAAAACCAGGCTGACAACAGCAAAATGGACGAGAAATCGGAACCGGAAATTCAAGGTGGAGAAACGGAGACGGCAGCTTTAGAGGTTATAATTTTAGTCTATAGATGGCGTCGCACTTAAAAAGGAAAATGGCGACTACTAATCCTGTAAATTTTGTCTGTTTACGTTTTATGTTTTAAGATTTGAAAATAAATTTTTACTAATTAAACTTTTTTAAATTTTTAGTTCGAGGAAGAGCAACATGGCGATCTATTTGGGTTAACCGTGCCGAGTTTTTTGAACGAGGAAGAATCGGTTTTAGATGAAGTTGATATTCACATACAGGAAAATTTGGAAGATGAACTCGTTAAAGAAGCAATGAAAACAGTAATTTAGAAAACAAATTTAAAAAAAAAATAATAATTACATGCATGTACAAAATATTTTTAGGGAGTTGATTTGCGGCAATATTCCAGACAAGTTGAAAAAGAGTTAAAAGAAGTAGAAACGGCGTCGATTCAAGATTGTATGATCACAACATAAATATAATAGCTCTAAACATAAACATAAATATGTAATATAAATAGATATTAAGGAAAGTCAAAACATCGCGAGTCTTCACAACCAAATTCAAGCTTGTGATCAAATTTTAGAAGTAATTTTTAAGAAAAAAAAATTTTTTTTGTATCATATTTAATTTTCATTAAATTTCAGAGAATGGAGCAATTACTTTTAAGTTTCCAACGAGATCTGGGAAGCATAAGCAATGAAATTATCACTCTGCAAGACCAGTCATTAGCTTTGAATGTCAAGTTGAAGAACAGACAAGTTTGCATTTTCACACGATGTGTAAAAAAGTTTACATTGTGTCACTTTTATTTGTTTTTAGGCTGTAAGGGGTGAACTAAGTCAATTTGTAGACGATATGATTGTCCCAGAAGTGATGATTAAGTACAGAGTTTGATGGTGTAATGCAGTTGCAGCTTATTTTCAATTGAATTTCCGATTTATTTTGCAGCAACATCCTCGAATTACCAGTGACAGAAAATAGTTTTTTGGAACAATTGATGATACTTGATCATAAATTAAGTTTTGTAAAGGAACAGGCTTTTCGAGATTCTCGTTCGTGCGAAGATGTCACTGAAATCCTTAATAAATTAAGCCTTAAAGTAAGAAAAATTGAAACCAAAGATCAATTGTTTTGGTTTGAATTGAATTTTTCTTTTTCTTTACAGGCGATTGGAAAGATCCGCGAGTACTTGCTGGAAAAAATTTACCAGTTTCGGAAGCCAATTGCTAATTACCATATTCCGCAAAATTCCATGCTGAAATTTAAGTAATAATTTAAATTTAATTTTAATTTTTTAATGTATTAATTTTAGACTTTAAAGATATTTCAACAAATTCTTGATGGCAAATGAACGTAACGTGGCGAGGGAGATTCGTGAAGCTTATGTAGACACTACAAGCAAAATGTTTTATTCCTATTTCAAGAGTTATACGAACCGATTAATGAAACTACAGGTGAAAAATATGTGATAAATGTATTGTTGCTGAAAAAATGCAATATTGAGGTCTAGAAATGCATTTTTATGTTAAAAAATGCTATTTCTAGTTTAAAAAAATGTGTTTATTACACTTATAAATGAATTTTTACGTGCCAAAAGAGGAAAAACATTGAATTAAGTGCAAGTTTATTTATTTTAAACATAAAATTGCAATTTTTTGTGCAAATTGAACTTTTTTTGTACTTTGCCTTTGCCCTCCAACTGTTTGAAAATATTTTTAACGTATTAAAAATTAAACAATATTTTTTTTAATAGTTTGAAGAAGTGGCAGATAAAGATGATTTAATGGGAATGCCTGAAGACACAGCTAAAAAGAGTAATTTTAAAATAAAACAAAAAAAACCAAAATAAATAATTTAAAACAAAAAATATATTTTTATTCCATTAGGTTTCTTTGGAAGTAAATCTGTACTGAAAAACAGAGCAACAACATTCACTCTTGGTAACAGAGGTTCAGTTTTAACGACTGAATTAGAATCGCCGATAATTGTACCACATTCCGATCAGAAAAACGAAAAGAAATATTCGTACGAGAGTTTATTCCGAAGTCAGCAATATTCCTTGGTGGACAATACGTGCCGTGAATATCTTTTCATCGTCGAGTTCTTCATGTTGAATGGAAACAATGCGCAGGATTTATTTAATGTTATATTCACAAAAACACTCGCTATGCTATTGGTAAACAAAAATATTTTCTTTTAATACAGATTTTATAATTTTAATTGCGTTTATTTAACATTTGTTGACAGAAACATAGTGAAGCTTATGTTCAAGACTGTTGCGATTCAATCGCTCTGTTTTTGTGCATTCATCTCGTTTACCGATATCAGTTGCTTATGCATAAACGATCAGTTCCGGCTTTAGACAGGTTTATGATGTAGAAAATTAGTTGATTAATTGATTTTAATGCGGAGAATTTTTTTGTTTTAGTTATTGGATTCAAATGTTAGATTTATTATGGCCCCGGTTTGAGAACATTTTGCAATTAAATGTTAAAAGTATACTTGACTGTGATATACAACGGCTGGGAGTGATTGATACGAGACCACATTACGTAATTACATTTAAAATGTTAGATAAAATACAAAATTGCTTTACTTTTGACGTGAAATCGTTGCTGTTAAAGTAAAGAAACTTTATATTTTTATTTTCTCGCCCAGGGTTGACTTGAGGGTGGTGTCTAAAAAAGCCTCACGTCTAAAGATAATTTATGTCAAATGAAAAAACTTAATTTTTTTTTTTACTTATAAAGTGAATTAAATAATCTACAAATTAACTTTTGGGCTTGGCATGCATTTTTTCGCTTAAAAACATCACATCTGTGCCATTCTATATCTAAAAATTGTTGGATGGAATTGAAACACAAGCAAACAGGGTGAGAGTTTTCCCGTTGGGGCCAGGACGTCTGCACTTTACCCCCCTAATAAAACATGTGCTCACTGTCCATCACCATGGGGTTAATATAACATGTGTTGGCCGCGCATAACATTCTACAAAAATATTATTTTTTGGTTTAAATGCATTTGTTTTCGCTTTAAATTCATTTGTTCTTGCTTTAAATTCATTTTTTGGGTTTAAAATATATTTTTTTGGACTAAAACGCAATTTTTTGGACTAAAATGCAATTTTTTTTGGACTAAAATGCAAATTTTTGGACTAAAATGCAATTTTTTGGGTTTAAAATATATTTTTTTAGACTAAAATGCAATTTTTTGGGTTTGAAACATATTGTTTTTAGACTAAAATGCAATTTTTTGTGTTTAAAATATATTTTTTTGGACTAAAATGCAATTTTTAACTAATTCTCTCAAAAAGAATCAGAAAATTTGATGAAAAATTAAAATTTACCAAGTCAGCAATACGTCGTAAAATGTTTATTAATTTTACGTATCAGTATTATTTATGTTTATTAGTAACTGTTTCTTTTCACCCACAGATCACCAGACGATATGCTGAATTTTCAGCGGCCATTGTAGGCATCAATGAGAGTTTTACGAGCGAACGAGTTAACGAAGGTCTAGCCATGCTACAACGCGAAGTGCAAAATTTCATTTTACGACTGGCAGCCGAGTTTCTTCAACGTAAAGACCAACTTGTGTGTCTAATTAACAACTACGACATGATGCTGGGCGTCCTAATGGTATTTGATAAAATATCAATAAATCTCGACACGATTTAATTTAACTCTGATTTTTCTTCCAGGAAAGAACGAAGGACGATTCCAAGGAATCCGAAAGCTTCAAGGAACTTTTAGCATCGACAACGCGTGAATATGTCGAAGAGATTTTATCACCGCATTTCGGCGGAATGATATTGTTTCTGAGAGAAGCCGAACGAAGAATAGACAAGGGCGAGATGGATCAATTGAAAGGCGAAGAAGGTCAAAAATTGTGTGAAATTACACAAATTTGTTTACACAAAATTGTTGTTGGGTTGCAGGTCGCGTGCAGACTTTGGTTCGCACGTTTTTGACGACTTGGAAGAAATCTTTAGAGGAAATACAACAAGAAGTGATGACGTCGTTTACAAATTTCAAAAACGGGTCTAATATATTGCAGGCAGCACTCTCGCAGTTTATTCAATATTACCACAGGTTTCAAAAGATTATTAATCAAGCACCGTTTAAAAATCTGCCTATTCGAAGTGAAATTATCAATATACATCACATAATGGTTGAGGTTAAAAAATTTAAATCGTCTTTTTAAATTTGAATTGTATTAATTGTTATATTGTATTAAAGACTTGCTGTGTTATGATTTATGTCTTGTGTGGGTTTTTTTTTTGTAGAAATGATACAAAATAGGTACAAATGTTCTGAATAATGTTGTAAAAAGCCAACTACTCAATCGACAAGAAGCAAAAATTGTTGATAAAATAGGCAGTTCAGTAGGTGCATTCATAGTCATTTAAACTGGTGTAAATGTCAAATTTAACGTGTAAAAGATGACATTTAGACTGGTTTAAAAAATATAGACAAGTTTAAAAGACTTTATGAATGCGCTTAGCGTTTTTGAATAAAGAAATGTTACATTTGTTATTTGTATATTTTTGTTTGAGTTATTATTTTTACTTCATATATTATATTGTGAAGGTTTTTGAATGAGAACGGCCATACCATGCTGAAAACACCGGTTCTCGTCCGATCCCCGAAGTTAAGCAGCATCGGGTCTGGTTAGTA
>JAQIXU010000915.1:0-23029 GCA_034701245.1 Strigamia transsilvanica | reverse complement strand
TATCAAGTCTATACATGCAGAAAAGTCTGTGACCATAGACTTCTGTAAGCAGACAATGTTATGAGTACTAAGCTTTATAGAGCAACATTTATTTAGTCTGAAAATGACTACTCCTCAAATCTTGGTAATTTTCTAAAGTAGACGCACATTTACCAGATAATTCAAATTATCCAGCACTCTGGTCGGATTAACAGTCTTACACCTTGATCGCCACATAAAATGTAGGCTAGCCTAACATTAGAATCTAGTTTTTATTCTTAGTGCAAACGCATTGTTAGACGTCTTAGGATACCTGATGGCAACAAAAGACTACAAACTGAGCCTACACGCTACAACCGAACCAATTGTTGTTAGATTTTGCGATTCGGATCACATGATGACAATATTGCGTTGAATTGTTTGGTTTGTGTTAAACCAAATACTCAAAACAATTGAGTTTGTATATTGCGTTTTGGTAGCTACACAAAGCTTGGGCATGCGCGTTAGATGTGTGTTGTTAGAATTTTGGGCGCCGTTTTTTTTCAGTCTAACGCAACAAGCTTGCATTCGGGTAGAATTTGACTCAATTCGCACACGACCAGACCCGACCCTCGAATTTTCGAATCGGACCCGACCCGACCTGCGTGCAAGCTTAGTCAAACACTTTTGAACCGAAAATCGTCATTTTAGACGGAAAATCTACATTTTTTGGGGGTTTGTGTTTTGAGTTTTGAGTCTTTTGAAATCGCAAACTCAAAACGTAATACCCAACACAATTTTTCTTTTTACCTAAAATTTTTAACTTTGCGTTTGGGTTTGTGTTTGGGAAAAAATCCCCAAGTTTCTAATGGTTAAACTAGATAATTAAAATCCAGTTGTATGAACAAGATAACTGCCTAAGCTAGCTCGGAACACTTCCCACAATTCCGTGCACATGGGCAGTTGACTGCTTATTGGCTTCCCGAGGTGTTTGCATAATCGGACAATAGAAGTTTATGTATACATACATAAAAAGAAATCGTTTTCTATGTTTTCTATGTATAAATTACTGCTTTTACAGTATGTAGAACATACTGTATGTATTCTACCAATGTTTAAAAAACTCAAAAAGTTTTCTTTGCTTCTGGAATACGATCAACGATGTTCGAATGATCGGGTGTTCGCATAACAGGGGCTCGGATAATCGGGTTCTACTGCACTTTACATTCTTATTGCCATAATTTTCTCCAACAATGCAGCTTGTTCTTAGTGCGTCCAATTTGCAAAAGAAGAAGTCACTTTTCTTCTTTTTTTCGTTTTCCGTAAATCACTCGGTAACTATGGATAATTTCCTAAATGGTCACCGAACAAACCCGAAAAATAAAAACACCCCACATGCATATAAGTAAGCTGTGTGAAAGAAGTTATGACGAAAGTTTCATCATTTGTGCCTTTTATTAGGCATTTAAGTGGAATAAATCAGTTTTAATAATAAAAAAAAAAATTTTAATTGCAATTACAATCATTTACAGGAGGTGTCTACATGGGTCAAGGCTTTACTGTGAATGCTTCTACACCTGCAGCAACACCGAATGAATTCTCCAAACCGAAAAAAAAGAAAAAATGAAAAAGAAAAAAGAAAAAGTCAAAAAAAAAAGAAAAACAACTCTTTAAAAACAAGTCTTGCGGTTGATGTTCAAAACCAGAAACATTATGAATTTAGTGTCCCAAAAATGACCTTATAACTATTGATATGTTGTAAAAAGAATATGACAACATCTTTGGTAGATTATTGTTTTTTTCTTATTGTAGTTAGTTTAACTTTCCATTTATTAGGACATGGAAAGTTTGTTTTAGATTGAATAAAGAAAAACACTAGTAGGGTGCTGGGAAACATGAACCAAAAGTGAGTGAAAATTTATTCGCCACCTGGTGATAACAAATACAATAAAACATAACTACCGTAGTGCCTGTGAACCATTCATTATGGCAATATAAAATTAACAAGTAATTTACATGGTTCATTGTTATACAAAACTATGGGATGTCATTAATTTTGAAGCGTAAGGTCAACAATTACAAGCATCTAGTACAGCAGACTGACACCAGTTTAAAAAAAAATTGTAAAAAAAAAAATCCTCCATTTAGCAGTAAAAACAAGTCTTAAAAATGTGCACTGTCAAATGTGTTTTTTCCCTAATAATTTTGTAAAAGAAAAATTTTGGTGTTAATAGTTTCTGACTAAACAAATGATGCTCTACAACAGAGGTGTCCAACCCGCAGCTCACGCCAAGTATCAATGCAGCCCACAAGTTTCACAGATTTCCATAAATTTTTACAGATTTTCATAAATTTTTACAGATTTTCATAGATTTTTAAATGATTCTAGAGATTTTTATAGGTTTTTCGTGTTATTTGTTAGAGATTTCTAGAGATTTTTACAGATTTACCTAAATTTTTACAGATTTTAATGACAGTATTTGAATTGCGGCCCCAAACACATTCTACTATTAAAATGTGGCCCTGAACATCGTAAAGGTTGGACACCCCTGCTCTATAACTTCACAATTGACATTATTTGGATTGCATTGTTACTCCCCAAGTTAAACCCATGAAATATTGTTCGAAACTCAAATTTCTGTAGCTTAATCAATTGTCCACATCCCATGTTTGCTCAAGATTCGTGAAAACAATCTGTGATAGTTTTTTCTTGACTGAAATATTTGCTGCCAACACTCTCGTGAAACACCTAGTATAAAAGATATTATTTTTTATCTGTCCTTGGATTCTATTCTTCGAAATATTACTCAACTTGATATCGTTATCTGAATAACAAACATTTTCTTTTTCATAATTTGATCATCGACAAACTGTATTGCTCACAAAAATTTTACATTTTTTACAAATGCTCGAACTAAAAAAAAAAAAAATATTACAATTCTATAAACTTTAACTGGCATAACTTTGATCACATGCGATTAAAACATTAAACGAAATTTTTAAAAAAAAAATACCAGGAACAACGGTAATGTCTATAAATATAAGTGATAAGGCATCCGCCATTTCCTCACATACATCAATCCGCCCTAACGTCAAAGCTGTCAAACTTAACGTCGAAAACAACGACGATTTACAATGAATGCACGTAAGAAATTTTCCACCTTTTCTTTTCCTACTCACTAATAATTTGATATTTAGCCAACCAAAATGTCGGAAAGGTCGATCAAAAGGTTGAAATCCAAGGAGACAGCTCTATGGGTGTGTAACATAATTATTAATAATAAAACACTCATAATTTGTTGGTTGCCTAGGCCCTGTGCAGTCCCAACACATTGCAGGCGACCTAATCAAAGCCGGAGGTGAGTAGAGTGTGCAAATTTAGCTTTTAGTTACTAAATTGATCAAACCTGTAATCTATTATGTCTAGGGGATGTCATGAAAGGTCAGGGATTTATTTCGATCAAAACAATCGGAGCGCAGGCAAATCTAAGAGAAGGTGTTGTGGATGTGTTTTTACAGTTTGCTTATCACACATTTTGCCTGTTGTTTTTTTTTCGGTATTTTATTTGTCGCGCTTAGGCATACTGAAACAATGAGCAGTATGCCTAAGCGTGACAAATAAAATTTGGGCAATTCGATTCCGAAAGTAAATCTAAATTTGTGTCGCACTACGTCCGCCGAACGGCGATTCGGAATAAGAGAAGCCATGCAGAAATTAAATTTCTCCTTTTTCTTAATTTGGGCCTCAAATGGGAAGGTTCCATTACGAGAAAAAACCTAAAACGAGGTTTAACGAGATTATAAAAAGGAAGCAAGTCGTTGAATTTAACATGTAAATTGACTTCTTTCACTAACCTGTTTCTCGTGTGTTTTTTTTTCTCTCAGATTTACGAGATTGATAAATTGATAAATTCGAAGTATGAAAGTATAAGAATAAAGCTATAAAATTAAAATTAATCTTTTTTTTGCACAATCAATCGTTTAATAAAAAAATCTCGTTTTTTTTCTCGGTCTCGTATGAGATCTTGTCTCGGCAAACCAAGATTTTAAAATGACCAAGATCCTGGAAGTAAAATCCCGTATCCCGAGATTGAAAAAACCCTAGGGAACAGTCCCCACTAATTTTGTTGCAATCCCAAAAAAATAATTTCTATTATATCTAAAGGAAATATCTTTATGGGTGATGGCTGTTCCGTGACAACAACATATAAGGGAGCCGTAGAAAACCCTGTAAAAGGTAGATAATTTCACTATTTTGGGCAGAACCGGTTGAATTTAACATTTATTGCAGGAATTGTATTTGCTGGCGATGGGTTTGTAACGCACACGAAATTCGAGGATACACCAATAAATCCTAATACAAGTTTGTTCATAAAGTGAATATACATCTTTACAGTTAGTGCTTAAAAATATAGTTATTGTTTATAGGACATAAGTTTTCGGGCGATGGCTATGTCAACATAAAAGAGGGTCGGAGAAAGCCAAAAGATCCAAATAAACGTACTAAAAGTAAGCTTATATGTTGCTTTAAATCACAGACATAAATAATCGCTCATGTCAATTCATTCGCATGACTATTTCCAGCTGCTAAAAACATTCTAGTCTTTTTGCCTAATGGTAGGAGGGTAAAAATCGACCTGCCTAAAGGGAAAAACAAGTTGTCCGATTTGAAAGATCTAATCAATGCCGAGAAATTGGTGGACAATGTAGAAAATTTTATTTTCAAAGTAAACATACATCATGATTATTGTTTCAATTTCAATCAAACTCGAATTAATTGTCAATTTTTTTTAAATTTACCAGCAAAAAGATGAAGATGATGATTTAGTCGAATTGCGAAACAATCACACATTATACAGTTGGGACGATATTTACATAACCGATTCAACAGGAAGACACATATTAGAAAACGAGGACAGAATTCACGTCACCTTTGACACCGAGGAACTCGGTGAAAGCAAAACAATTCAAACTGCCGGTAAGTAAATTATTTCTGTACACTCTTTGAAACCATATTTTTTCAATTCTGGGCATAACCGGTTTAATTTAACATTTTTGTCTCGAACTAATATCCCCTTATTGAAGAAGATGTATTTTCCAGCGACGGGTTTAAACCGTACACAATATTCAAGGATAATCCAATAAGCCTTACATCAAGTATGTATAAATTTGGATTTGCACTTTACAGTTATTGGTTAAAATAATTTTTACTGATTACAGCAAACAGCTATAGTGGGAGGGGCTATATTGCCGTAACAAAGCGTAAGAGAAAACCAACAAGTTCAAAAACTGCCAAAAGTGTGTTTTCTTTGTATCGCAAATATCGCTTATGTCAATTCAATTCATTCGCATTACTATTTCCAGACATTAAGGTCCATTTACCTAATGGTAAGGAAGTAAAAATCGACCTGCCTGAAGGGAAAATCAAGTTGTCCGATTTGAAAGATCTAATCAATGCCAAGAAATTAGTGGACAATGTAGAAAATTCCATTTTCAAAGTATACATACATCATGATTATTGTTTCAATTTCAATCAAAGCCGAATTAATTGTCAATTTTTTTTTTAAATTTACCAGCAAAAAGATGAAGATGATGATTTAGTCGAATTGTTGAACCATGACACATTAAACAGTTGGGACAATATTTACATCACCAATTCAACAGGCTAATGAAACTATCAATTCTACTGTTACAAATTATGACGTAAAATAAACAACGGTTTATTCTTAAAAAGTTATTAGTGGGGCCCCAAAATTTGAAAATTCGGAAATTTTTCGAAATTTTCAAAATGTTTTACTTCGAAATTTTTTGGAAATTTTCAAAATGTTTTACTTCGAAAATTTTTGGAAATTTTCAAAATGTTTTACTTTGAAAATTTTTCGAAATTTTCAAAATGTTTTATTTCGAAAATTTTTAGAAATTATCAAAATGTTTTAGTTCGAAAATTTTTAGAAATTTTCAAAATGTTTTACATATTCGAATCTCAAGGGGCTTAAGGGCGCTTAAGGAAACTCAAAGAGACTGCGCAGCAAAGAGTTTTGAATGTGCGCACATCCACACATTCAAATCTCAACACCTGAATTTTACACCTGCATTTCACACCTGCATTTCACATTTGCATTTCACACCTCAGTGAAAAAGGTGGTTTTTGTTTGTAATTATCATTTAGCAAGCTGTTTGTTTGAATTAATATCTCTGATGGTATCACAGTTGGATTATTATTTTATGGTCTTGGAACTGGAAGGTGTTTAAATTAAAGACTGACATGAATATGTGATATGATTTTATGTGAGACGCCTTTTTGCTATTTTGGGCTTGCATGGTTTTTATTTGTTATTTATGGATTTACTTGGGTTTGCTTGGGTTGGTTCACTTTGACAGGGCCAGCTCGGACGTCATTTTTTTTCGGTCCCCAGACCGAGGCCCCGCGCTAAGATTTTCGAAATTAAAAAATTTTGCAAATTTTAAAAATCTTCAAATTTTGAAATTTTGAAAATTATGAAGCCCAATAATAAACTATTTCCTGGGCCACGCACTCAGAGAAATAATAGACAATGAAACACCACAATTTCTCAAGACAAGTATAATTTATTAGGCCAGTATAACCAAGGCGCAACTAAGCCGACAAGTGGCCAAAACCTAAAGTAATATACTAGACAGAATACCAAACAAGTACTTACGCTCCCAGTGGCCTCATTAATCGCGATAACATAGGTGATAAGGTAAACACTTTACATTTATGTGAAAGACTGATCAGGAGTGGTTCTTTCAAGACAACCTCTAGAGTCAGGTAGTGGGTTGTCAGCCTTTGTACCGTCACAACAATAGCGCATCAGGAGTTTTCATGTTGAAGGTCATAATCAAGCTGTTGGTATGGTATAAACAATTGGTTCTTAACTAAGAACCAAGACGTTTATGTTTTCCTGTGCAAATCAAGCTATTAGTAAATGATGGGGCGCTTGGCAGGGTTGCCATAGCTTCCATCTAGAGCAGGCTCTCTTGACTCACTTTAACTTTCACATTTGTATGTTGGCCTAACTCAAATGCTACTCAGTTATGCGAGAAACCGATTGAAAGGAAAAGGTAAAATCATCTATTCACATAGTATCCTCAACACACAGTGTATTACCCCCAACACACATTGTTCAACCTTCCATCATTCCCTCTACAGTGGAACTACAGAGCACAACATTTGAGTCAACACATATCACCAGTTCAGAGTAAGCATAATCAAGCACTGTTTTAACGGAAATATTGCCATTTTATGCATATGGATTCACAGGAGGCCATACGTCCTCCAATAAGGACTATGGTCCCATGAATCCCTCCAATAAGGGTAACAGGAACTGAGTAGCCAGAGACTTTGGGGAGTGGTCAATTAACTCCTCCTCAAAAATGTAGCTTCCTTGGTAGGTTAAGTTGGCTAATACAAAAGGAACATAAACATAGTTATGTTTATGTCCTTGTTTAGACTGTATTTATTTATTATATATCACAAACAGTTATTTGTGATATATTATACCATTTGAATATGACGCCAAAATGACACATGGCATAATGGTGCGCTCTGGTGGCGATACTGCACATTGGCGGATTAGTTTCGTCACACAACGTTTAAAAAATGTTTAGACTAAAATTTTTGAAAATCTATTAAAGGTCTCTAAAATTTACTAGGTTAACTTAATTGTTAGATGTGACGCATTTTAATAATAAATTTTCTTTTAAATATAAAAAATTTATATGAAAAGAACGTTATCAGGAGCAAATGCTAACTTCCAGATAACAAGTGATTTGGCATCCGCCATTACCTAACGTTAGATCAATCCACCCTAATGCAACAGCAACCAAATTTTACGTTTTAATTAACGACCAATTACGATGTTTCCATGTAAGTATTTTCTCTCTTAGTTTCTTCCTATTCACAAACGGCTTGGTGTTTAGCCTACAAAGATGTCAGAAGGGTCGAACAAAAGGTTGAAGTTAGAGAAAACAGCTATCTGGGTACGTAACACAAAGAAGTCATTTCTTTTTGAAAACCAAATAAACAGACATTTAAAAAAATAATAATAATAATACACACTTATATTTTGTTGGTTGGCTAGGCATTACAAACCCCAAAACAAACATTACTGGTGATTACAATGCTGCTGGAGGTGCGTATGTTTCTTTCACTTGACCGTTTTATTTTTAATGGAGGGTGTTTCACTTAACATTTTCCAGCCGAATAATTCCTAAACTGATTAATGTATCTAAATTCTGTTAACACAGGTGAATAGGAAGTGTTGGTTGGCCATTCTAATAAGACATGTCACACAACACTCAACTTATTTTACCAATGTAATCCAAATACTATCTTGTAAACCATGCATCGTAGACAAAAACTTTCAATTTGAAAGTTGTAGAGCATCATCTAACTAGTCTAAACAGCTTAAAACAAATTCTGGTTAATTCGGGAAAAAATGAAGAAAAACTACAATTTTATATTTCCAAAATGTGATGTAAAAAATCCAAAATTCACATTTTCCATTGTAAAAAAACAATATGAATGAAGCCAATTCCCAATTATGCCACAATTTACCACAATACATGCTTGTAGATGTTTTATTTGGTTCTGCATAAATATTGTAAGATCTGTGGCAGGTGCTTCAGAGTTTTGTTTAAAATTTTTAATTAATGAAAAAATGAAACAAATTGTTATTTAGTGTTTTTTCTGTTTGTGTTCGTATGAATAAAGTTGTTACCTTAAGTAACAATTGATATTGATATTGTTTTTGTTTTTTTTTCCCATGAAAAATGTTAATATCGGATTTTTTACATCACATTTTGAAAATCTAAAATTGTAGTTTTTCTTCATTTTTTACCGAATTAACCATAATTTGTTTTAAGCTGTTTAGACTAATTAGATGATGTTCTACAACTTTCAAATTGGAAGTTTATGTCTACGATGCATGGTTTACAAGATAGTATTTGGATCACATTGTTGCAATGAGTTGAGTGTTGTGTGACATGTCTTATTAGAATGGCCAACCAACACTTCCTATTCATCTGTGTTAACAGAATTTTGATACCTTTAGCAGTTTTGGAATTATTCGGCTGGAAACTCTTAAGCGAAACACTCGGTATTCCAACAAAATTTCAATATAAAGAACTGGAAATGCAATAAGAAATAATTTTTTATTTCATTATTGCAAACATTTCCAATTAAAAATGGATTAAAAGTTAGATTTCACCACATTTTCTATTATTTTTTTTCAATGATTACCACTTTTGAGAACCACAATTAAAAATTTTATTGGACAACTTTGTCCCAGAATACCTGACATTGTGTTTCTGGGATGACTGACTAACTGTGATCTAGAGATAATGATCTGAAGATCACAATTTGTCATTTTTTTGTTATGTCATGTTAAAAAAATTTGTTACCGTATTGGTGATTTTAATGTCGACTCAGAATAATATTGCTCAAACTTGCTTTCAAGTGAATGGATTTGATCTTTTTGAAGTGTTTTTTATGTTGACATAGTTAATTCGTAACAAAGTTTTTTCCTGTTGTTTTTTTCTGCTCTGTATTGTTGCTATGGTTGTCATTGATACATGGTTGCTGTTATTCCAATCGACTAAAGGCATTGAGGCTCTCCCAACAACAAATTGAATGTAAATTAGGCAGAAGTGAAAAATGTATGTCCACAGCTAGTTAACATAGATTTTTCTACAAAAACCATCAAAATCCAAAATAAAAATAAAAGGTAAAAAATGTTTGCAGCTATTATTTATTTCCAGTTGAGATTGCAGTTACTGTCCGTCTAAACAAAGAAAAATCAAGAAAAAGACTGAAGACAAACACGTTTGATACAGTCATAAGTTTCCATAGTGGCACTGGTAATGAATTGGCCAGGTAGGATTAACTTAGATATACGCAAAACGCAGCATCTTAATACAAAGTTTGCACTGTATACTTCAGTTTGCTGTGGAAAATGTTGAAAGACCAAACATTCACAGTCTTTCTCGATGTTGAAGGTCCGCATACAAAAGAGTGGGACGTTCAACTTTTGTCAAAAATTAATACAGCCAAACTCTTTCTTCTCGTGCTTACACCCAATGCGCTTGACCAATTCATCAATGATGTAGGATGCCAAAATTGGATACACAACGTAAGAAAATTCAATCTTTCCTTTCGTATCTTTACTTTGGTTGTGCAACTGCTAGGAGCTTGTAGCTGCATTCGACAATAGATTCACAATTGTTCCAATTATACACAAGAACGGTACAGGGCCAACTACTGAAGCTGAAAAAGCCTCGTTGCATAAGAAAGTTAAACAAGCTTGTCAGCATCAAGAAATCACGTAATAATTTTAAGAAAAATTCTCTTTTCTTCTGTTTCTGTTTGGTTAATGCTGTTTGTCTGACCTCAAGATGGATTAACAAGAATGAAACCGGGCCCAAGGGCAAGTTGGAAGAGTACATAAGTGAAACGTTGATAACCTACATAGGTGACAAGTTTTTAAAGTACCTAGGTGAAAAAACTGAACAAAAGGAAGAAATTAGAATAAAAAGTGCGTATACCATTTACTCCACCAGTACAACGTGGACAAATTGTGCAATAATTTTTTTTTAATCAGATGATAGTGGAAGCATACATGTTCACAACTGCAACATAAATGCTAACGGTGCGTATATAGCAAAAAGACCAATTGCCGGGGGGGAATAGACCTTTGGAAAATTATGACATAATGCACTTTTGTTCCACCCACAATAATAGCTTTGATTATTTACGGTACATCTCATAAGGTGGGAGGGGGGGGGGGAAGGGCAACAAATGTCATCATATTCAAAAAATGCTAATCATTGACACACATATTGCGTAGCCTTGTGTTCATCCAGAAATAAACGAGATCAAGTTTGTTTTATTAAATTTCCAAAGAATATAAGATTACTAAACAAGTTAAAATTTAAATGAAAAAAATTAATTCATTTTCAAAAAATTTAATTCAACAACCTGTCCAAAACATTGATACCTTTGTTGCAAATCACGCCAAAGGTGTATTATGGTGTAAAACACAAACTCGTGTGTTGTAAAACCCGTGATAGCGCGCATTTCCTAAGACTCGAGTTTTAGCATTAAAACATAAACATTTCCAGAAATGACGTCACATTTCAGGAAACGAAACTCGGGAAACTCGGAAAAGTTTTAGTTTCTGAATGCACCTAAAGTAACTTAGCCAGAATTTGCACTAGTTTGTACTAATTGTAACAAGAAATGGGATCCACATTCCAAGCGCGACATAAATGAGCGAGACATTGCGTTTATTCATATACCGCGTAGGACTAAACGACAATTTATCGGGCCGACAATTCATTGCGCGCCAAAGCGGGAACTTTAAATAAAATCACTGCGCTACGCATAGATCCCTCCGCTGCGCTCCAGGCTGATTTCTAAACATCCCTCAAGTATGCAAAAGTATAAGTAATGAATTGTCAACCCAATCTACAACTCCAAAATTGATTTGTAAATAATGTAAATACCGACATGTCGCTACATGTCATACCTGCATCAAATTTAAAAATAAATCTGTAAGTCTATAACACCGACATCTACTTGTACTGTATAGACAGTGAACAAACTGTAATGTTCCTGGGGCTATACCAGGAAATCACTAAGTATTTCTAACAGTAGCCTTTCTGTCCATTCGTGCAGTAAAGACGACCATTTCTTCATTTTCATGAAGTCTCAATTGAAGAAATTCTCTTCTTAATCGGGCTTTTCTAGCACGAGTTGTGGGCTGATAAGCCGCTTGCAAAGCAGCCCACACTTCGGAGGATTTTTCTTTTGCGACAACAACGACTTGTTGCGCCTCGCAACACCCCAGACATATCGTGGATTGGGCTTTCGATTTACGTGTGCTGAAATCCCTTTTCTCTTTTGCCGATGCAGTTGCGGACAAGGGAGGCTCCTTGCTGTTGACGTGACTCCACGTCCCCTGCATTTGGACAGACCAACTTTCATAGTTGGTCCCATCCAATTTTCTTATGGACTGGCCATAAGTCCGCATTGCATCCTCTCGGTCTTCGAAGGACATTGCGAAAAATCAAAAAAGAAATAAACTAAACTTTGGCTTATCCACAGTACTCTTACTGTGTTAGTTTACACAATGTGTGTGGTTGGTAAACCCAACCACATTGCATTAATTGTGCAATGCCAAAACTCAAAGAAAACAGTTGCTTTTGTTTCCTTTGGACACAAAATGTGTATGGTTGGCAATTCCAACCAACACAACAATTTTGTGATACCAGATTTGAAAAATCTGGAGAGACTAAAATGGAGTCGGTCGTTGTTCGTTGGAAGCTTTCACTCGACTGCTTTATTTCACTAGAGTTGCCAACGGCAACCGTACTGTAACAATTTACATTGAAACCAATACTCATTAATTGTCACACTGAGGATTTACAATAATCAATTATCGACTAATTACATCTCTTGAGAATATCCAAAACTAACACAAATGTATCTAAACACTACACAAACTTTTTCTATTGCTAATAATTTCTGCACTAAAATCAGATCAAGATTGTCTGATCAATCTTCAAATGCAATTGTGGTTTTGAGTTTTTACTTTTTGAAAAAAGGAAAATAAAAATAAAAAATATTCTACAAATTTTACTTTATTTTAATTTCTTATTTAAATACTAGCTGTTCACAGAATAATTTCTTAAAGGTTAAAATTTTAACAATTACTTCTGCATTGTAACTTCATTCTGTTTCCATATTTCGTTCTTTTGCCATCTATCGGTGTTTTTTTTTCAATACTTAATCTTATTATTTCAGTTCTTTTTTGTTCTTTTGTTGAATTTTTTCTATCTACTGTTAGTTAAATGTTTCGTATGCATTGTTGTTGTTTGCAAGCCGAGCCCTTCTAGCAGCATAAGGGGTTTTGCACTCTTTGTTCGGACATTGCTGTTGAGCCACTTTAGCAGCATAAGGGATTTTGCTGATATTCTGATTGATCTTCAAGGTCAGATAATCGGCAAGAACCAATCAAATTGCCCAAATGTGACACACACAAACACAGGCCGACCTGGCTTTAGTATACAGATGGTACAAAAAAAAAACCTTTTGAACATTGGCTATCGACATACCGGCTTTGCAAAAAGTCTGGTATTAGCAAAACCCTACTTGAGTACGAACGCATTAATTTAACAACAAGAATAGCCATAAATCTAACTCAAAAAATGAAACCACTGCACATGTGGAGTGCATACAGTACAATTAACTTGTATAAAATAAGAGAGATTCAGTGGGCAATTGGTGCCTTATGCTTATTTTATTTTTTTTAATTTATGACGAAATTTTCTTCCTTTCCACCATTTATAAGGAGAATAAATCAGTTTTAATATTTAAAACAAAATTTTCATTGTAATTACAATCGTTAACAGGAAATATCAGCTTGGGTCGAAACTTTGATATAAATACTCTTACACCTGCCGCACCACCAAATGAACCTCCAGGTATAAATTATGCAGTTAGTCCATCACACATTTTGCCTATTGTGTCTTTTCAGTTGGAATTAAAGTCAAAGTCCTTGTTAATAATGGACGAAAAATAAGAGTTCCTCTGCCAGCAGATGAAAACACGCTCAAAGATTTGAAAAAGCAAATCAAAATCTACAAAGTGTTCGACAACGTGGACAATGCAATTTATCACGTAAATTATATTCATATTTATTATTACTATTATTATTATCAAATAAAAAATGAATAATTTTAATTTCTTTTCAGCAAAAAGATGAAGATGACGAAATAGAAGAAATTATTGACAGTCACCAATTAAGCCATGGGAGTCGCATTTACGTTACCCTTGAATACACCTGAATAAAACCCAGACCCATGTGTACTGGGCTACATGGATTTTCCAAACCACAAAAAAATAAAATGGTCAAAACCAAGCCTTCAAAAACAATTTTAACAAAAACGAACATATGGAAATTTAAGTACAAACTTTAAGCTTTCTTTTCAACAAAAAATATGATCATTTAACTGAAATGGATCAAATGTTATTTTAGTTTAAATTTGTGCTAGTCGAGACATGTGTGTTGGACCAAGACATTGCCTTATAAAAATTTCGAAATATACAGTATGTCTTGCAGTGAACTTCGCAGTTCCGGATTACCCATTAGGCTGAGTAGGCACCAGCCTACGGGCCCCACGCTTTTTAGGGGCCCCGCGCCCCCTGAAAATTTCAAATATGTCGCCCGAATCAAAAAGTTGCCATGAAAAAGTAAAAAATGTGACAATTTTTCATGGTTTTTTGCTATTTTTTTGTTTTTTTTTGTGCTGTTTTTAGTTATTATTTAACCATTTTTTCGTGTTTTTTTTGCCGTTTTTGGTATCTTTTGCTGTTTTTTCGTGTTTTTTGCCAAAGGGAGCCCCGAAATTTCGACAGCCTTAGGGCCTCTACATGGGTTAATCCGGCACTGGAACTTCGTTCACGTTCACTATATGATGCGAACTAAGTTCAATGTTTTCGTTTAATTTTAAAAGTGAACACGTTCGGAAATTTAGTTCATGAACTAATGAACACGTTCATGAACTTGAACTAAAAGTTCATGTTCGTAGCAACACTGGCGATGAGACTAAATTTGAATTGTCTGTTGGCAATCAGCAATCAAGAGTTGTGCGAACTCGTGACGAAGCATTTCACTATGATTGTATGAAGCGATCGGTAAAATCTGACAGTCTTATGGTATGTGCATGCATGAGCGTAAAAGGTGTAGGTAATCTGGCATTTATTGATGGTACAGTCAATGCTGAATAATACCAAGGAATTATAAGTAATGGATTTATTCCTTCTATTACACAATTACATCGAAACCGGAAGTTCACTGTTGGGAATAATGAGCAGCAGACACACATTATCACCGCCAAGTGATTGGATGGCATGTGTGCGCAGCATCCAGCATCCAATTGGATGCGAGTATGCAATCCCCCTAGGTTTCCTGGGGGTAAGTTGAATTTTAATAAACACTTCTTGTTATGCCTTTAATCGATTTGTATCTACCTTCATTTTCATCCAACAAAAGTTCCAACATTCACATTCCAGCAAGTTGGAGTTGGCAGCCATACAGCAAAATCTACACAGGCATAGTTAAAAGACCATAAAATTAAGCTACTGCCACGGCCGAGCAGCAGCGCAGATCTTAATATTATGAAAAGTTTATAGGGCCAAATGAAAAAGAAAATTCGAAAGCGACAACCGCAAAAACAAAGGTAGGTTTATGCAGACAAATATTATTTTTATTGCCGCTTGCAATTTTCTTGAATATTTTTGCAGAAGCACATAGCTTTTATAATGTAATCATATCATACAAAAAACTTGATGTAGCAATGAGCAAAAAGAAACAAGTTTATAAGAACACTCTAATACTCACAAGCCCTTGTTATAACAAATTTTGAAAATTGATCACATGGTTCACTACTGAGGTTCTTACTTAAAAAACAAAAGTACAAAGAAAACTAATGCATCCCTTGTCCACATGCACTGTGCCAGAAGATTTGATTTTTAAAGTTAATGAAATTGAATTTTTATTTTGAAAAATACTGTCTAAACTTGAGTTCAAACAAAAATCGCCATTTATAGATAAATAATGTTGATTATAATTAAAATTGAATTTTTTCAGCTACGAACTGTAATTTTATATAACAAACTCTTAATATAACGAACCGATTTCTCGGGTCCCTTGTGATTCATCATAACGAGATTCGACTGTGTTTATCTTTACTTTACTGCAAAAACAAACAAAAACATGAATTTTATTGAATTAATGATTAAAAACGAGACTACCGTTATTCTGACGCAATATGAAAAAATAAGATTTGAGCAGGAAATAGCAACTGCATGCTTTTATCTATGATAAGGAATTTTTTTTAACCAGAATCGACGTAACTTCCGTTTTAACCAATAACGTATTCGCCATTTTCTCGCAACAGTAGATTCCTCCTCCGTGTGAAAAGAAAAACATTCACTAGTATTTCCAATAATTGACTACACTAGAAACGACTCGACCAGATGCGGGTACGTATATTACTTATAAAATCGAGTTACTGGTAGATTGTAAAGCAAATTATTCTAAAATCTTATCAACTTTTTCTCTAGTCAAACACGCAATAAGCGATAAGGATTAATTGAAATCCTAATTTTAAAAAAATATATATTTTTTTAGTTTTTGCTCTTATTTAGCCATTTTTCTGCAATTTTTTGTCACTCGAAAGAAAGTAAAACTAATCCTTTAAAACAGTAAAACAATTCGTACAAGTTGTTTTTTATCATTTCTTGCATTCATTAATAAGACAAAATCTTCTTCACAGCCTAATGTATTCATCAGTTACCGTCGTGTCGATGGAAGTGCTTTGGCCAGGTAGGAATAGACTTTACATGCATTACACTAGGCGCATTCATGCATTCATAAAGTCATTTAAACTTGTTAAACATTTTTAAACCAGTCTAAATGTCAAATTTAACATGTAGAATCTTACATTTAGACCACTTTAAAAAATATCAACAAGTTGAAATGACTTTATGAATGCGCCTTCTACATCGTAATACCAAGTTTGCACTTTATATTTCAGTTTGCTGTGGAAACATTTGGAAGAACGAAAGTTTAAAGTTTTTCTCGATGTTGAGGGTCTGACATCGGGTCGGTGGGACGAACAAATCTTGTCACACATGAAAAAAACTAAAGTTTTTTTTCTCGTGCTCACACGCCAGGCGCTTGAGAGATGCTTGAATGATGTAGAATGCGAAGACTGGTTACACATAGTAAGAAAACCTGGTTTTCCCGTACAAACATCCTAATGTGGTTTTGCAACTGACAGGAGATTGCAGCTGCATTCGCCAATAAGTGCACTATTGTTCCAATTATGGACAACGACTTTAAATGGCCTAATGATGCTCAAAAAGCATTGTTGCCTGAGAAAGTTAGAGAACTTTTTAAATATCAAAGGATCAAGTAAGAATTTAAAAAAATAATTTTTCGTCTCTTTTTGTTTGGTTAATGTTGTCACTCTGATTTCAAGATGGGATCACGAGAATCAATCTGGAACTATGGACAAGTTGCTTAAGATGATAGGCGAAGAAGTTGACCAAACCGATGGTACTGGACAAAATAGTGCGTATTATTGTATTGTCGAATCATGGAAACATTTTGCAATCATACTTTTTTAAACAGGTGCTAGTGGAGGCGTACAATTCAATAACAACCGCATTAAAGCTGGAGGTGTGTATATAAATAAAAATTCAATTGAGGGGGAATTATAGAAGTTGAAACAAAGCAACTTCGTACAGATTATGGCAAGAAGCAGTCACCAGCCAACCTCAGTTATTTATATATAAGCTTACCCGCGAGTCGGTTCCGACCCAGGGAACCGTGGGGCGTGGCCGGTTGACCCGCCTCCCGGGTCGGTTGCGTCAAACGTGGCCCGCCCACGGTTTGACTGCGGCTTGGGCCATCTGTGGACCCGCACCCAAACCGCCAGGCGGTTTTGACCGGAACCGCGGGTTGACCCACCGGATGTACATTTTTTTTGAAGACATACGTGGGAAGTGTGCGGCAAAACGTTTTGTCACATCAAAAAGTACAAAAATTAAAATTTTTAAAGTTTGAATTTTGTTGATTTTGGTTGAAAAGGAAATGCAAAATTTTAGAAGATAAAAGGGCAGTTTACTCGTTTTTAATCGGTAAAAATGGCGTTTTACTCGATTTAACATGATAAAAATAGCGTTTTACTCGATTTAACATGATAAAAATGGCGTTTTACTCGATTTTACTTGTAAAACAAATTTTAAAAAAACAAACATACCAAAAACATAAAACATATCAACAAAAAAAAACGCACCCTTCGCACGCGAGCTTATTAATTATAATATCAAACCTATGATCTGACCCGCAAACCGGCCCGCAAACCGGCCCGCAAACCGCGGGTCAGCTGCGGGGCAGGGCGGGTCAAGCAGAGAAGTTATGCGGGTCGGTTGCGGGTGGGCTCAAAACCGACTCAAACCGACCCAGACGCAGCTTATTTATACTACTATATACCGCATTACCTCGCTTTGGAGGACATACCCTAAAATGCGAGTTTGATCAAATCTTGGCATCTGATTAACTGCTCCTTATTGTGGCATACCGCAAACGTAGAATCCCGTTCTAACTGGCACTGCCAAATAAATCAAATTACCCGGTACACTTTGATCGCACCAGAAAATGTAAGCTAACCTAACATTAGAATCTAGTTCTGGTTCTTAGTGCAAACGCATCTAGCCCAAAACTATCAAGTTTAAAAATGTTTAAACTAGATCCGTGTTTCCCAAACTTTTGGAGCTGCGGAACCCTCCAAAAGCATACGAATTTTCACGGAGCCCCTAATCATTGTGTGCGGAGCCCCTAATCCTATTTTTACATAGTTGTTTTATGTCTTTGAGGTAACTCGCGGAGCCCTTTGAGGTATGTCGCGGAGCCCTAGGGCTCCGCGGAGCACACTTTGGGAAACGCTGAACTAGATAATTAAAATCCAGTTGCATGAGCTAGATCACTGCCTAAGCTAGCTCGGAACACTTCCCACAATTCCGTGCACATGGGCAGTTGACTATCTATTGACTTCCAGAGTTGTTCGCATAATCGGACAATAGAAGTTTATGTACACACACATAAAAAGAAATCATTATCTATGTTTAAATCACTGCTTTTATGTACAATGTACTGTATGTATTCTACCAATGGTTTGAAAAATCAAGAAGTTCTCTTTGCTTCCAGAGTGGCACAAGTGTTATGTCAGTCTCGGAATACGATCACTGATGTTCCGATAACCAAGTGTTCACATAACAGGGGTTCGGATAATGGGGTTCTACTGTACTATACTCTATTAATGCCATGCACCTTGTTCTTAGTGCGTCCAATCTGAAAAAGAAGAAGTCACTTTTCTTCTTTTATTTGTTTTCCATAAATCACTCGTTAACTATGGATCATTTCCTAAATGGGCACTGAACTAACTCGAAAATCAAAAACACCGCACATGCGCAATGCATATAAGTAAGTTGTATGAAAGAAGGAAGATTCGGAGTGCAATTGGTGTCTTAATTTTTCAAAGTTAAGATGAGACTTTCGTCATTTGTGCCTTTTATAAGGCATTTAAGGAGAATAGATCAGTTTTAATATTTTAAAAAAAATTTTAATTGCAATTACAATCCTTTCCAGGAGGTGTCTTCCAGGGTCGAGACTTTACTGTGAATGCTTCTACACCAGCAGCGCCACCACCACCACCAGGTACTGTATAAATTGTACAGTTTGTCCATCACGCATTTTGCCTATTATTTCTTTTCAGTTGGAATTGAAGTTAGAGTGCTTGTTAATGGTCACAAAATAAGAGTTCCTCTGCAGGCGGGTCAAAACACGCTCAAGAATTTGAAAAAGCAACTTAAAAAAAGCAAGCGCTTCAAGAACATGAACACGGACGAAGCAATTTATGAAGTAAATCACATTCATGTTTATTATTATCTCATCAATAATACAAATTTCCAATTTCTTTCCAGAAAAAAGACGATGATGACGAATTTGAAGAAATTATTGACATTCACCAATTGGCTAATGAGGATGAAGTTTACGTTAAAACAGAATAATTACCAAAACATTCAAAATAAGCAAATCAATTTAAACCTACAAGAAATGTTATTGAAGCAGTTGAATGACTATTTATTTAAGGTTACCATATGTCCTCTTTTCCCCTGACATGTCCATTGTTTTGTCTCTTATCCCTTTGATGCATAAAGCTGGGTTCCCATAAGCGCTTTAAAGCAGCTTTAAAGCACGATTGGTGCTTTGCATTCCTGGTTTGCATGTGAACCCACCTGCTTTGCCAAAGCGCGTAATAAGAGTAAAATATACCATTCTGGTATAAGGCATTACGCATTTAGTGACAACTTTGAGGTCCATTACACTTAAAGCGCCGTTTATTATCCAAAAAACAAAGTCACAAATTTGTAGCAAAAACAAATGAATAGGATAAATTTTTCCTAAACGCGTATAGCCTTATGCCTCCCGAGAGTTAAACTTTCAAAATCTGAACAATTGCCTGCATTTTTGTGGTTGATGTTCAAAACCCAAAACATTATGAATTTAGTGCCCCAAAAATGACCTTTTAACTGTTGATATGTTGGAAAAAGAATATGACAACATCTTTGGTAGATTACTGTTGTTTTCTTATTGTAGTTAGTTTAACTTTCCATTTATTAGGACATGGAAAGTGTGTTTTAGATTGAATAAAGAAAAACACTAGTAGGGTGCTGGGAAACATGAACCAAAGGTGAGTGAAAATTTAATCGCCACCTGGTGATAACAAATACAATAAAACATAACTACGGTAGTGCCTGTGGACCATACATTATGGCAATATAAGATTGACAAGTAATTTACATGTTTCATCGTTATACAAAACTATGGGATGTCATTAATTTAGAAACGTAAGGTCAACAATTACAAGCATCTAGTACAGCAGTCGGAAACCAGTTGGAAAAAAAATTTGTAAAAAAAAAATCCTCCATTTAGCACTAAAAACAAGTCTTAACAATTTCGGAAAAATGTGCACTGTCAAATGCGTTTTTTCCCAATAATTTTGGATTGCATTGTTACTCCTTAAGTTACAATAGTGTGTAAAATGATGAAATATTGTTTGAAACTCAAATTTCTTTAGCTTAATGAATTGCCCTCATCCCATGTTTGCTCTAGATTCGTGAAAACAATCTGTGATGGTTTTTTCTTGACTGAAATATTTGCTGCAAACACTTTCAAGAAACACCCTGGAGAAAATATATTATTTTTTATCTGTCCTTGAATTCTGTTCTTCGAAATATTACTCAACTTGATATCGTTATCTGAATAACAAACATTTTCTTTTTCATAGTTTGATCATTGGTAAACTCACATTGGTATTGCTCACAAAAATTTTTACATTTTTTTTAGTCTAAACGAAAATGTTGTCGTTACAAATGCTCAAACTAAAAAAACAATTCTTACAATTCGACAAATTTTAACTGGCATAACTTTGATTAAATGCGATTAAAACATTAAAACAAATTTAAAAAAAAAAAATTACCAAGAACAACGGTAATGTTTATAAATATAACTGATAAGGCATCCGTCATTTCCTCACATATATCAATCCACCCTAACGTCAAAGCTGTCAAAACAACGACCATTTATTTACAATGAATGCACGTAAGAAATTTTTCTCCTTTCCTTTTCCTACTCACGAATAATTTGATATTTAGCCAACCAAAATGTCGGAAAGGTCGAACAAAAGGTTGAAATCCAAGGAGACAGCTATATGGGTGTGTAACATAATTATTAATAATAAAACACTCATAATTTGTTGGTCGGCTAGGCCCTGTGCAGTCCAAACACATTGCAGGCAGCCTAATCAAAGCCAAAGGTGCGTACAGTAGTTTTAATCAAAATATGAGCAAAAGCTTAGAAAAGCAGACCAAATACTGGAGGTTTAGATTTTTAAAAAGCCTTGGAATCATGCAGATTTAGCTTTTAGTTCCTAAATTGATCAAACTTGTAATTTATTATGTCTAGGGGATGTCATGCAAGGTGACAAATTTACAGCGATCAAAACATACGGAGCGCAGGCAAATCCAACAGAAGGTGTTGTTAGTGTGTTTTACCGTTTGTTTACTCACATATTTTGCATGTTGTTTATTTTCAGGTGGAATTACTGTTAAAATCCTAGTAAACAGTAGAATAAAAAGACTGTTCCTGCCAGCAGGTAAACACACGCTCAAGGATTTGAAAAAACAAATCGCAACCGACAAATGCTTCGAAAACGTGGAAAAGGCAATTTTTCAAGTAAATTATATTCATATTTCTTCTTATTGTTATTATTAGCAAATAAAAAATAAATAATCCCAATCAAATCGGTTTTAACAGTTTGAAGACGATGAAGGTGAATTGTGTGATAGTCAACCATTAAAAAACGAGGACAGAATTCACGTCACCTTTAATACACAATAATTACCAAACATCCAACATGGATTGAAAGATTAAACCAGCGTTTCCCAAAGTGTGTTCCGCGGAGATACCCCAAAGGGCTCCGCGAGATACCTCAAAGACATAATAGAACTATGTAAAAATAGGATTAGGGGCTCCGCACACAATGATTAGGGGCTCCGTGAAAATTCGTATGGTTTTGGAGGGCTCCGCAGCTTCAAAAGTTTGGGAAACACTGGATTAAACCAATCACATCTAGTGAACACTAAGAGTGTACACTAATACCTCGTTCACACCAGAACGTTTGGGCTAGCCCAGCGTTTTCCAAAGCGAGGGTCGCGACCCAACACCTGGTCATAGAAAAATTTTGCCGAGTCGCGCGAAAAAAATTGTAAAATTACAAAAAAAATTTTTTTACATTTTATTTTGGCAAAGTATGTATTTGTACTCTTTGATATAGCTTTATCGCCCGTGCACGCACGTTGTGCACACGGCGATCGGCAAACACCGCACGTTGATCGGGGCATGCCGCATGCCGATCGCCTGTACCGATCGCCGTGCGCTGATCGAAAATTCGTAAAAATTAACAAAAAAAATGCATTTTAATCGATTTGAACTATCAATTCAAGTTAAGGGTTATATATTCATTAGGCCTGTGCGACTTAGCGATATATCGCAAAGCGATAAATCGCAACTACGAAAGTGGTCAGCTATCGTTTGCGATACATCGCGTATCGCGATATCGCAATATATCGCGATATGCAATTTTGCCACCATTTCTTTTATTGGTTTTTTAATGATTTTTTACGGTTTTACCCAGTTTTAATCGGTTTTTTATGATTTATTACGGTTTTATCCAGTTTTAATTAGTTTTTTATGATTTTTAATAGGTTTAATCGCGGTATTCCCGATAATCGTCGTGATTTTTGCGATTTTTGTTATTTTTGCGGTTATTGCGGTTTTTGCAATTTTTGCGATTTTTTGCGATTTTTTTGCGATATATCGCGAATGCGATATATCGCAAAAAAATCGCACCAATCCGA
>JAQIXU010000914.1:0-23030 GCA_034701245.1 Strigamia transsilvanica | reverse complement strand
TAGAATGTTCAGGACAGTTCGTAGATTTCCCGTGATGATCGAGATCAGATTTGGGCTTTTGACCTTTAATAATGTTTTGGATTTATGGGAATAAAACAATAATTAAATTTTGATTATTGCAGGAATATTGTTTTGCGAAATAGTTTTAATTTTACTTTTTTTATGTAAATTTTTTGGTTTTTTTTTTTCTTCAAATAAATTCTGTTTTTATAATTTTTACGTGTGAAATTTTTCACAAATGAATAGCAATATATTATTATTTTTATTTTCTTCAAAGTTTTATTTCTAAATTTCAAAGTTTTTAAAATAAACGTTGAAAAGAAAACTCTAATCTGTGACCTTAGCTTCCTGTAGTCATCCAAGCCGTAGTCGATTTTTCATAGTGTTGGATATCGATTTTTATGAAATTTCATAAATAATTTTATAAATTAATTAATACATATAATAATATTAATGAATAAATAATTTTTTTTTGTAATTGTACATCAATTTACACAAGAAATTAGTGTAAAAACGTTTTAAAAATGTATACCGGTATGATATACATACCGTATGTTTTAACCCGTGATGCTTAGTTGCTTAATGTCACCACTAGAGCACAGATTAGTGGAACACCAATCGGATAGTCGATTTAAAAAGATCGACTACTATATAAGCCCTGCCTACTCGGCCATAGTCTTGCGACTTCAATCCATTTCATTCCTGCAAGCTGTTAGTTGCTGTCCAAAGCCAGATAGAGCACCCGATGTCTTTGTGCACCAGAAGAAAACCAAATTTCAACAGCGATTTGGTTTTTGCCATACAGAAATCATGTTTGCGGAGATATCGCATGCAAAAAACCGGCTTGAAATGGTAAGAAATATCAACCACGTGTTCTTTTGTCGTTACGGCTACTTTCCCATCCAACTAAATACCATAACTATTCATTTAAAGTTAAAAATTACTTTATGATGAGATTACGCAAATGAATATGAAAGGTTTTGATTAAATTCGTTTTTACTACCAAGATCTCTGAATTTAAAACTTTTTTTCCCCCTTTTACTATTTTTCAAAGTTGGATTCTCATTTTTCTTATATTTCATACAAAATGCTTTCAGATTTCGATCAAACCATCTAAATCCATTCATCCGGATGGCTAAACGTTATCATCGACGCACGGATGGCGAAGATATTCGAAGATTGAGATTCGGTAAGCGTGGACCTCAAAAAATTGATAAATTGTAAACGTGCGTTTACCGGGATGATAAAAACTCTAGTTATGATATTTCTTTTGATTGCAATTGAGTCACCAATTCTGATATATTTCTTAAAAACCTTTGCATTATTTCAGTTTAATTTTTGCAATATTTGAATTTTTATTTGTTTTGCAGGCAATGGCGTCTAGGGCGCGGCGTGCGGTTTTAGGCCTAAAGATATGATTTTACTTGGGAAAAAAGTTATATTTGGCTGCAAATGACGTTCAACATGCTAATTCTGATTAAATTGAAGAGTTTTCTATTTCTGATGTTAAGAAATATAATTTTTTCCCGCTAAAATTTAGTTTAATTTGTGTTTAAGGATTTTTACTAACTTGGTCTTTTTTGCAGATTGAATTCATACAACTGGAGAGAGTGAATCCAAAAAAAACAAAAAGGTAAAAAATAGTTTCAACATTATGAACCGCAAAAATATATAATGATGAGAAAATGTATTTGCTACTCTTGATAGTTGTGATGACAAATAACACCAATCCTGATTTTTTTTTTTATATTTTTTAAATATAATTTTTTATTTTTTTTGGAAATAAACTAACGCATAATTCGTTTATAGATCACGTGGTCGCCCCAATGCGGAATCTTGCTGTCGGAACTTTTGAGGTTAGTATACCAGAAAATCAGTTTTTGTTTTTCGGACAACGTGATGATTTCATAGTTCACCTGAAAGAATTATTTGACGACCAATTTCGCTCCTAGCTGATGTCCTTTCGAACTTAAAATATAATTTTTGTTTTTCATGAGCGCCGTTATAGATGATTCTCTTGTTTTTCAGGTCAATGCGGTTGGGCTTTTACCGTGATGCGAATTCGGACGAATTTAATGGAGGTTAGTATCTCTTTTTATTTTTCTAAGGACAAGTGATGATTTCATAGTTCACCTGAAAGAATTATTGACGACAAAATTCGCCCCTAGCTGATGTCCGTTTGAAATTAAAATATAATTTTGTTCAATACGAGTGCCGTAGTTTTTTGTTTTTTAAAATTGAAAAAATTTCTTTTGCAGGTTTGGGGAATCTGGATAACCGGAAGTGGTACGTTAAGCCGTTGTTTATTAAAACTATAAATTTTTTTAAATGATGAGAATTAATTGCCATCTTCTAATTACTAGTGTTGACAACTATTAGCTCTAACTGATAATTTTTGTGCATTTTAAATGTTTTTAATCGTGGAGAATTTGGATGTAAAATGAATTTTCTTTTTCTCCAGATTGATAATCGAAGTCACGCAGGTTGAATGGGCCGCAGCTAAATGGTAATTTTGATTATTTTTTTTGTGAATAATTATTAAAATGATGAATGTTAATGTGGGAATCTCTCTGAAAAGAAATTTGAAGAATTATTTTAACATAAATTCTGATTTAACTTTGGGAAATGTTATTTTTAAAATTGAATTCAATAATTTATTTGTTTGTTTTGTCTTTCAGGTGAATAGTTATTTGGAGGAAATAACAACGATGTAAGTGATTGGTCCGACTGTTTTAATTTGTGTTGCAATGATGCATTTAAGTCTTTACTCTTGAACTTTCTATCTTAATAATATTGAGGATATTTCAATACTGAGCGACACGTTTCTTGTTAAAAACTTTTGATTTCTTTTTCTAAATTAAATCTTTCTTTATACTAGATATTGAATTAGGAATTAGTAAATCACACCGGCAGTTATTAAGGTACTTTGGATTTTTTTAGTTAGTTAATTTTTAAGATATTTGTGATGAATAACATAATTCTCCCAAATGAAATCATGTGATTACTTATGTGATTCCCATTTTTGCTGAAATTCTTAATAGTTGATCTATATTTTGAGTTGTTATTTGGTTTGAGTTATTAATTTTTATTTTTGTTTTTTAATCAGGTGGAACGAGGGGTTCAATTGGTACGTTGCATCGGTGATTTCTTTAAAAATGCTTTTTTGTAAAGTTAACGTGATGATCATAGAGCACGATAGGGACATATGAAATAAATTGATTTGAGCAGTGTGTCTGATTAACTTTGAAAAAGCATTGAAATATATTTTTGTGCTTGACGGAAGCTTATAATATTTTTTCACCTTTTTTCCAGATGCCGTGATATATAAATTGTAATATATGTAATATAAACATGCAATGATGAATCGTATATTTTTTGAACATTGTGATAGAAATATAACATAATAATGAGCTTTTTAACTCTGAGCATTGAAATTTAAAAGTTAGGCCTATTTGCCTTAAAAATACCAAAACAAAACACCTGTAATATGTTTTTGTAAATAAAATATTTTCTTAGAATTATTTGTTGTTATTCCATAACGAAATGTTTAGAACAATAGAAATTAACATTACAGTAGAACCATGGTTTAGGCAAAATCGCTTGTTGAGCAAGAGGAATTAAATAAAAAGAATTATCTGCACCATCCCGGTCCAAACACACTACGATTTGCAGCCACGCTTCACTTTTCAGCTTGTAAACATACAATTCGCCAGTAACAACTGCGTGGTGTTGATAATTGTCTAGATAAAGGAAAGGCTCACCATTCCAAACGCGAAGAAATTCCGTCCAATTTCGCAGTTGAAACAACGGTTTTGTGAATTCAAAATACCCATAATACCAAAGAAAAACAAAAAAAATCCGTCTAAATACCGCAAATTTAATAAAACGACTCGCAATGCACAGTATGAATAAGCCAGATTCCCGATTGTCAAGCTTATTCCTGTCGCGGAGGACGGAATACCAAAGGGAAGTACACTAGCATTGCACTACAGACAGAATAATTCTTAATAATTAGTCTTGCTGCACCCGCTTCGACCCTCAATCATTGTTCCAATTTAATTAAAAATGTGTAAAAAACAAAACCAGAAATTTGTCGATCAACATTTTATTTTCCTTAAACTTTGTATACATATTTAACCGACTTTTTGCGCCAATTCTCTCGCTTTAGCTTTCTCAAGTTTCGCAACTCGAGCGGCTGACTTGCTACCAATTTTACCACCGCCCCAGTGACGACGAAGCTAAAATAAATTAAAAGAAAAAAAAAAGTTATTCCCAATATAACAACAATATCAAACTCCAAATTTACCTCTTCATAACGCTCATTAAAGTTCGTTTTGACAGTCTCAACCAACTTGCTAAAACTCGTCTTATCTTCGGGGAAAATTTGAGCCAAAGCCATGCAAGTGCACGTCTTCCTCCTCACAACACGACCCAACCTCGCCTTTCCCTTTACGATACAGTACGGAACGCCCATTTTTCGGCACAACGATGGTAAAAAGATAACCATCTACAAAAAAAATAATTTATCAAATAAAAATTATTTTATTAAAATTTAATTTCAATGTCCATACCTCAATTGGATCCACATCATGCGCGATGATCACCAGTTGGGCCTTTTTCTGCTCAACCAACGCAGTCACTGTATTCGCACCTTGTCGGACAACTGGTGGACGTTTTGTCGGTTTGTCTTCCTTTCCCTTCACTCTCAACATGGCGCGTTTCTTCAGTCGGAGCGCTTTGGCTGCTTTCGTCTCGGGACGATACTTGTCCAACAGTCTGAACAACTGGGTGGCTGTGAATTAAACATAGTATTAATTATATTTGTCTTTAAAACTTAAATAAAACGAGTTAAATACCTGTTTGACGGTCCAACGCCTGTGAAAATTGGTGAATTGGTGGCGGAATTTTAAGACGTTGGGACAAAATCGCTTTCTGTCGTTGAAGGCGAACATATTTCGGCCATTTTACAAATCGACTTAAATCTCGTTTCGGTTGGATATCCTGACCTGTAATAATCAAATAAAAAAAAGATTTTGTTTAATTTTTAAGTGTTTTTTGGGATTTTTAAGACAAATAGGCCTAACTTTTAAATTTCAATGCTCAGAGTTAAAAAGCTCATTATTATGTTATATTTCTATCACAATGTTCAAAAAATATACGATTCATCATTGCATGTTTAAATTGGGGAAATAAATTCGAGTGAATTACCGATGCCGAAATTTTTGGGTCTCTTCTCAAACAGAGGGTTGACGACTTTCTTCTTCTCCGGTTTTTTCACAGCCAAAGGTGGCGGTGCTACCTTCTTTTTGCCTTTCGTCAACTTCTTGACGGGTTTCTTGGCTACCATTTTACCTACTGCTTCTATAAATATCGATACATGGTTGGAATTAAACGAGATGTTTGATGATTTTAAAACCAAGTATTACATTTACCACGAGTCGCCTGCCGCACACAGACCGGAAGCTGTGCAGATCTCGTTCTTTCTCGTGGTGCGGAAATGATATCCAGGCGCAGGAATGCGCTTTCAACAGGAAGATACCCCTTATTAAAACTTGCAGTTCGGTGCATTTCGCTTAGTGTCTCCATTATTTTATTTATTCATTTGAATTATCTAAATTATTTTGTTCTGTGAAAATTTGTTTTATTTTAACGATTTAATTTATTTCCTGTTTTTCCGTTTCCCAGGCTAGACGAAGCGATAAGAATTTCTGTTCTTCTTTACTGCATGCCGCTCTCCCTAGACGCATTTTGTGTTGTGTTTATTTTATCGCTGATTGGTAATTTATTTTTTGTTTTTTATCGATTTAAATCTATTTTTGTGCATTTGTTTCTAGATTTCAATGACGCTACAACGTGCTCTTCCACAAAGCAAAGAAGCTTTATTGAAATCATACAACCGGAGATTAAAAGATGATGTTAAATCAATGCAAGATAATTTTACGGAGATTATTAAATTAGCTCGTGTTGAAGATGAAACTCAAGTCAGTCGGTCCACACAAGGCGAACAGGATCAATATGAAATTCACGTCAGAGCTGCAAATATTGTAAAATGATATTTTTGATGAATTCGACGTGTAAATCTTCAATTATTTGCTTATTTTATTGTTATTACAGGTTCGGGCTGGCGAAAGTCTTATGAAATTAGTATCTGACATCAAACAGTACTTAATTTTGAATGATTTTCCATCCGTCAATGAAGCAATCACGCAAAACAGCCAATTATTCAAGGCTATGCAAGCGGAATGTGATAGCAAGTTAATGGCTCTTCGAGACGACATGGCGGCAGATCTATACGAATTAGAAGAAGAATATTATTCCTCGATGTATAAATAATCCATTTTTTGTTTGTTTGTGTAAATAACTATTTCATTTATTAGTCATAAATATTTTTATTCCGATTAAAATTGAAAAACATGTCTGAACTGAAACATTAAAACAAAGATGGCGTTGCTGGCGACATCTAGCGAGAAACCTTTTATTTATTAATGAGTTAACGTGTAATAAAAGCTCCACGAGAGAAGATAACCTAAATGGACGTGAAGACTTTGAGTAACAAATGGTGGAATGGTATCTGCAGGAAATTAAGCAGTTCGGTCGTATTTATTGATTCATCAGCTGCTGAATGTTTACATTGGTGCGGTGGGCTAAATCGTTTGTTGTCCGCTGGTGCTAAGGAAGTTAAAGAATTCTCTTCTTTCGAGGTATGCATAGCGCTGTTTATTACCATTTTAATCAATAATTTTGCAATTTTAATTTACAGAGTAGCACATTGAGTGAGAAAAAAGGGGTTTTCATACTGACAAGACCGATAATAGACGTGACAGAAACAATTTTAAATGATATAATAAGAAATAGCAATTTTGAACATTGTTTAATACTAACAACCGTTCATCCGAGTGTGCAGAAATTTGCAATTCATGATAATGACGATATTAGAACAGAAGCCGAAATACTGCAACAGATTAAGGACAATGTGTTACGATGGATGGGCGATACTGTATATCCAAAATATTAAATTTTTATATTTTTTTAAATTTAAATTTATAAATATTTTTTTGATTTTGCAGTCGTACATAGCCGAAATTGAATGTCATCCAATTTTTCTCGCTTCATTGTGCCCGATTTTGTTTATTACTCCAACATTCAGTCGTTTATTTCCAACGTTAACAACAGATTTAGATCCTCCGCCGTTATCGCGCAAAGTTTCCGAACTAGAACTTCAAAATTTACCCAAAGATTTAGTGATGGAATTAATGGTAAATTAAAAAAACCCGTTATTATTAATTTTCTTTTAATTTCTAAATTCTGTTTCCAGACTTTTGTACATTGTTTTAACAATCTACTCGAAGAACTGAGCGTAAAAGAGGATTTCTTTACTATAGGACAGTTTAGCAAACTAATTGCATCGCAACTTGATTCGTTACCGGCTGCTAAAAATAGAAGAAAAGTATGTTAAAATAAAATATATATCTATATATGTACAGATTATTTATTTTATTTTATTTTATTTAGTTAGCATCGAGTAAAATATCCGTTTTATTCGTGGACCGCACTTTGGATTTAGTTGGACCAACGAGTCATGGAATTGACACTTTGATGGACAGAATAATGAACATGCTTCCAAAATTACCAAATCATTCGACCGATGCAGCGGTTAACATGTATCCACTCTGTGCAGCACTTAAGTATTATTCATAAATAAATTATTTTATTTTTATTTAATGAAATTTTTACCATTAGATTAGACAATAATACCGAATTAATCGCTCCTGGTTGTCTGGCACCAGATGTAAACGACACGGAAGGCTGTTCGGTGTTAAATAGTTTAATATTGAAGAAACACAAGGTGAAATATTCGTGTGATATTGATTATTGGCATCATCGATTGGTTAATTTCTAGGAAAGTTTAATGGAAATCAATAGACATTTAGTCGAAGCCGTTACGAAAGAGAAATTGACCGCGTCGAAGCCTTTAAAAGTGGGCAGACTCAATGTGGATACATTAGAAAATCACCTGAAATTATTCAAGTAAAATATAATCCAAGTGTTTGATGGAAAAATTAAAAATTCTGTGCCAAATTTTACAGATACAAAATAGAGCCGATTTCCCGTCACTTCGGGTTACTTCAACAAGCCTTAGCGGTGACGCAAAGTTTAAAACATTCCAATAATTCGCACATGGATCAATTGTACGGCATTGAAAAAGGTTTATTGCACTCGTTAGAGGAAGAAATAATTGGTGCTAATGCGTTAGCGCAGATAACTCAGCTAATCGAAACGCGAAAAGAACGGTGTTATTTATTTATTGTTAGTTTACATTAATAAATTAATTATTTTTGTTTTGGATGTATTTTTTAGGTCTTTAAATATCAGCGATATTCTCATTTTGCTTGTTCACGTGTATTCCCTCGTCGGTGAAAATTTCTTCCATATTAGTGAGCAAATTGAACAACTAAAAAGCGCGTTGAAAAAAGCGATTAAAGAAGATATGGATAATCTGCCTGAAACATTGAAAGTTTTTTGTAGGTGATTTTTCAAAAGAAAAATTTTAAAAATGTGAAAAATTGTGTTTTTTTTTTGCAGTTTCTGATCCCGACGATGAATTTCACATGGAGAAACTATTTAGTAAGTTGCAGGACATTGGCCGAGCTAGGCAAGATTTGAAGAAATACAGGTAAACGAATTTTACGAAAGAAAAACGATTATTTTTTATTTTATTTTTAAAATAAAATTCCAGATTGATTTTCGAGCCCGGCGGTCGGGCACAACCAGCGTGTTATTTGCCTTTGCTCAAACAAGTTGTTGACGACATTTTTAATCCTCAAAAACCCGAAATACCTGACGTGGAATATAAATCGATGGGATTAAGAGACATGTTTAAATCTGGGATTAGTTTATTTTTGAATGTAAACAAACCGCAACCGAGTGATAATTCAATGTTTCTACTTTTTGTTGTTGGAGGTCTCACTTCGAGCGAAGTACGGCTTATCAAAGACACAATTTCAGCGAGAAAACCTAATTTACCAGTAATTCTACCATCGCTAATCATTTTTAAAATTATTTTTAACATCGTTTATCACTTTTTTCAGGTGTTAATTGGAACGACCCACATTACCAAACCAGAGGATATTCTCGATCATCTCTTAACTCCCAATTATTTCTCAGATTTGGATGACATGTAAATAAATAAATAAATAAATAAATAAATAAATACTGTCGTAGTAAAGTTTTTTATATTTTACGTAATAATTAATGAAAGACAAAAAATATATTCAGTATTTCATTGTTTTTGGTTTTGTCAGTTAAGGCTGCGGTGTAAAGCGAAGATAATTCTTCTTCGAGGGAACTGGATGAACTCGAACTCCTTTAGGAAACAATTCGGGAACGTCCTCCTGTTTAACGGAAGGAACCACCATGCACTCTCCACCGGCCTTTAAAATGTTAAAAAAAAATGTCAACAAAATCAATTTTCATTAAAGACTTGATGACTTATTACTTTCCAATCAGCGGGAGTGGCAACGAGCTTCTTAGCAGTTAATTGTAACGAATCAACTACACGTAATAATTCACTGTAAAAGATTAAATACTTATCATAAATATTCATTACTCTTGTTTATCTTTGAATAATAATTACTCGAAATTTCTTCCCGTTGTTGCCGGATACAACATTGATAATTTTAATTTCTTATCAGGACCGATGATGAACACCTAAAAATAAATTTATGGTTTTAAAAAAGCTTTTTTAAATTAGCCATCTTTTAAATTACAGCTCGGCAAGTCAATGGTAATCCATCTTTGTCTTTCTCCATTGGATCAATCATTCCCAACTGCACGGCAAGGTCTCGTTTTTCGTCCGAAATGACCGGATAAGGGAATAAACCAGTCAATTCTGAGTACGCTTGAATATCCTGAATGGAAAACGTAAAAAATTAATTATGTAATAAAGAAAATTTAAGAAAATTCAATGTTTTTCTTACTTTGATCCATCCCTTATGCGAGATTAAGTCGTTACAAGACAAGGCGAGCATTTTAACACCTCGTTTACTAAAATCACCGACTAATTGCGCGGCTCGGCCTAATTCGGTCGTACAAACGGGTGTGTAATCCGCAGGATGAGAAAACAAAATCCCCCATCTTTGAAAACAAAAAAGAAAAAGAAGTTAGAGAAATTAAAATTCTAAATTCAAATTTATAACTTACGAATCGCCGAGCCAATCGTGAAATTGGATCTCTCCTTCGGTCGTGTTCGCTTTGAAATTAGGAAAAACATCCCCAAGATTAACCATTTTGTTGAATAGTTAGAAATGAAATAAGAGCTGGCGATGGGGTTCCCGAGTATGTTCGATGGCAACTTGAGTATCTGCCAACAGGTGTCTCTGATTTCAAATGTCCTGCCATCCGGGATGTGTCTTATTTGATGCAGTAATACGAGTCATTTATCAAAAATTACTTTATTAAAATTACAAAATATTACATTTTTAATCCCAAAAATCAATTTCTGCTGCGGCATTATAATTGTACTGATCGTTTGCGGAAAACTCGTAATTTTCATCATCGGATAGATCGTCACTTTCGTATATTTGATATTTTATGACGAATTTTCCCTCCTTATTTGTATAGATATCTTCTCCATGTTCAGTAAGAATTTCCCTACAATAAAAAAAATTAAAAGCAAAATTCTAAAAAGCAAAATTCAATATTTAAACTCACTTCAATACGCTTTCATCGTGGCAAATCTTAAGTATTTCTTCGTTTTGATGAACTTCCGTTAAGGGAATTTCGACTACTGATTCGTAGTTGTCTTCTTTGGCAGTTTGACTTATTTTCGCCATGTAATAAATGGCTAAATTATATACTTGATCTTCTATGGAAACAGCTGTCTTCACTGGATAATTAATTTCTGCTATCTGAAATAATGTTTTTGTGATTTAAATCTTTTATTTGAAAATAGAAATCAAAACGTACTAATTTATACGGAGTTTTTAGTATTGGAGTTTGTTTGCAAGCTGTTTGCTCATTTGTACTCGCGTGCAACTTAAATACAGCCATTTGAGAGCAGCAGCCTAAATGTTCACTTCCTGCGGGTCCTTCACCAACACCACTTATTTCAACGCTGTAATGTTGATACGCACTCAGAATAGTATCGCACCTAATAATTAGAATATATAAAAGGTTTTTTTCATGAAAATTTTCATTTTTGACATTCAAAATTCAGTAATTTCATTTACATTTTCAGTTTTTTCATTCAAAATTGATTAAATTCATTTAAATTTTGTTTTTCCATTCAAAATTCATTAATTTCATTTAAAAATTCGTTTTTTTTTTATTCATAATTCATTAATATCATTAATTTTTTCACTTATTTAGTCAAAATTCAAAATTTTCACATAAATTTTCATTAGAAAAAAATAATTTGTATAATACCATTCTTTAAACTCTTTCCTACTCCATTCAAATTTATGATCCCAGTGTCGAAATCCTTTAAAATCCTTGAATAAAACATTAAAATCCGAATTGGGAGTTGTAAATATCGCAACTTTGGGCCTTATAAAACCAAACACAACATCTGGCAATTTTTCCAAAATTTCATTTTCTAAATGTTCAATCCTAGAAAGAAAAAAAAAATCAAAAATCAAAAAATCAAAAATAAATCCAAACAAATCACAAATAACCATTCCACTTCGTTCTTACAACTCAATACACGTTACACCATCGTATCCGACCAATCGTTCATCTTCGACCGCTACACTACCACAAAATACGGTATAACTTAACGGCGCTTCCCTCCGCATAGTCTCAATATACTCAACCGTCAGCGGTTCGAGTTTACTAACACTTCGTTCCAATAATCCCTGGTCAATGTCCACACAACAAACTTTCTCGATAAACGCGGCACGTTTCAGCCGTAGCGCAAAATTCAACTCCGAACACCCAAAATCAATCATCTAAAATCAATTAAAAAACTGATTCATTCATTCATATTTTCAGTAAACCAAAATACATTACATTGTTGATTCCATTTTCTTTCAAAACGTCTATTGTCGCTGTATATCGCTGAATGTACACGGGACAATTCGAATTTTCTCCCAGAAAATATGCCATAAACAAATCGCATATCGTAATGTACCACAAATTGCAATCGTAGCGACCTCTTTCGATACAACACGAAGTTAATTTCGCATCGCGACATCTGGTGTTGAAGAGAAGAGATATAAAAACTGCAAAATCATTTATTTTTCAAACTTATTTGGATATATTTCAGGTAACATCTACTCATTTAATGGAGATTTCAATTTAAAAACGTCTATACAAACAACTATATTTAAAAAATCCAAATATTCCACACACAAAAAAACAACTCGAAATTTACATAATTTTTTTTCTCTCAAAAAAACATAAAATTTATAAAAAAATTCCATTTATTATCAATAAATAATTCAACAAAAAGAATATTATGTTGTTTTTTCCGATACAAAAAAAGGATGAGTCCAATTTCGCAATTTTCCTCTCAATTCCTCCAAAGACCTCGACTTAACTCTGTTAATTTTCTTATATTTAACATCCTTTGGTTTTGTGACACTTCTGTGTGTGCTCATCACCCGATTGAACGACGCTGCATGTCCCGACAAATCATTACTCGGTGGCGGTGTCTCACAATCGTCATTAAAACCATTAACGCAGCTTCCATCCAATATTTCTTCCGCCACCTCATCCAGGGCCTCTAGTGTCGGAATGTGGCGACTGGCTGCTTTGTCCCACGGACTGCGCGCCGTTATTTCTTCCTCGTTTATATCGTCGCACGATGACATCACTATTAGTTCATCCGAGCTATATCCGTTTAAATTGCCGTTCACGTTCAAATCACTACAATTCGCATCACTCTGAGTTCTTCTCAATATCGAATCTTTACCGAAATGCACTTTTTTCGAATTAAACCTTCTCGGTGTCGTTTCACATGTTGTTCCGTTCCGCCACGCGATGTCGCTTTGCGATTGTCCCGCCATGTTGGCTAGTTTGCGATTGAGGACGAGCAGCGCGTGAATTTGTGTTTCTTGCGACGCGATGATGGTTTCTTTGTCCTCGACTAATCGTAAAATATCGGCTTGTTCCTTTCGAAGCTCCGCTTGCACTAAAAGCACGCTGCTGGCGATTGCGCACATTTCTTTATCCCGATCTCGTTTCAGTGTCTGTATGATTGATTCCTGCTCGCTTAACTTCCGTCGCCACGCGAGTATGAGATTTCCTTGTCTTCTTAAATTCTCTTTGGCGCGGTCGGCATCTGCTTCTGCCTTTTCCACCCGGATTTGAAGCGACTCAAACTCCAATCGCATCTGCAAATACATTAAAAAAAAATTGTAATATTGTTGAGAACATGAAAAATTATTGTAATATTGTTGGGAACAAGAAAAACCATTGTATTATTGTTGATAACAACAGCAAAAACCAGTATTGTAATATTATTGATAACAACAGCAAAAACCAGTATTGTAATATTATTGAAAAAAGAAAAAATCAGTATTGTGCTACTGTTGAAAACCACCAAAAATCATATTGTGCTACTGTTGAAAACTAACAAAAGTCATTGCAAAACTGTTGAAAACCAACAAAAATCATTGCAAAACTGTTGAAAACCAACAAAAATCATTGTGCTACTGTTGAAAACCAACAAAAATCATTGCAAAACTGTTGAAAACCAACAAAAATCATTACAAAACTGTTGAAAACCAACAAAAATCATTGCAAAACTGTTGAAAACCAACAAAAATCATTCTAAAACTGTTGAAAACTAACAAAAATCATTCTAAAACTGTTGAAAACAACAACCAAAACCCAACATATTTATCCCACTTGACACTCCCAACATTAATCTTTCCGCTTTTACCAGCTGATGATAAAACCCCACTTTCTGTTTAATCAATCACCCAACTACTTTAAACACGATAACCTTAATTAAAATGCAAAACTAATTCAAACCCACACTTAAACAACGCAACAAAACAACCACACAACAACTCCAATACTTATTTACAACCACACAAAATAAAAGAAATCTCGTCCAAACTCAAATCATAGCCTAGATTTGTTCATAATCTTTTCCAAGCCACCAATTCCCTAACGACCATTTCCTTTTTCCAAATTAAACTGCTGCGAGTATCTTGACCATTCCGTGAGAGGTTAAAGTCCTCACACACGACTACTATCATCATTTTTCCATATCCTCTCTTTCTCTCTCTCTCGTTCTCATTTTTGCTTGGCGGAACAAAATCGTGAACTCTTTTTATGGGCGGTCAAGGAACATGCATGAGCAACGAAATGGACGGAAAGAAAAGTGCCTACTAACAAATACTGGTGCCGAATGTGTGACCTTTTCCACCGCCGGGTCATACGATACATTGTCCTTAGATTTCCAACCGAGTAATAGAAAAGTTTTTGCACTTTTATTGCAATAATTTTTTTTTTTTTTTTTTTTTTTTTTAAATAAACTCTTTAACCTTTTCGAAGGAGGGAAATGGGAATGAAAGTAAATGGCAGGTAAAAGTTTTGTGTTCGAAGGGATAAATGAATGAGTTGTTTATTTGAGTTATGTAAGAATGAAATGCATGAAATGTTTGATGTTTTTATTTTATTTTTTTGGTTTTTTTTCCTGGAATTGACATTTATTGTGTCTTTTGTTGTTTTTTATGTGGATTTTTTTTTATTTTTTATAGAATTCGGGTGATTTATTTGATATTTTGCAATTTATAAATGTTTTGATAATGTTTTTTTATTTTTTGTTTTGTTGTTGCAAGTTTTTTTTATTTTTATTGCAATTTATAACTTTCGTTGTGAATTTCATTAATTTTGGTCGAAATGCATTGTTTTTTTTTATTCATTTTTCAATATTATTAGTCAAAATCATAACTTTAATCAGATTTTTTATTACTGTATCATTCAGATATTTTTTCCCGTCAAATTGTCATTTTATTATTGAAATTTCAATTTAGTTGTTGAAATTTTATTTTTTGGAATTGAAATTTTCATCTTTTCATTGAAATTTTCATTTTTTCATTGAAATTTTCATCTTTTCATTGAAATTTTCATCTTTTCCTTAAAATTTTCATCTTTTCATTGAAATTTTCATCCTTTCATTGAAATTTTCATCTTTCCTTGAAATTTTCATCTTTTTAAATTTCAATTTTCATCATCTTATTGAAGTTGTCACCTTTTCATCAAGTTTTTATCTTTTTTAAATTAAATCTTCCATTTTTTTCATTCATTTTCCCAACAAAATAACTTCCCAATACATTTCCCATTGACTAAACCCATACCAAGAATTCAATTAAAAACACAATCAACCTAAAAACAAAAAATAGCAACAACAAAAAAACCCAAACAAACAACCCTATCATTCCCAATACTCACAATTCACCTGAGAACTTTCAAACAAAAAAATAAATAAAAAATAAATAAAATAAAAATATTTAAAAAAAAAAAAAAAAAAAAAAAAAAAAAAAAAACAAAACCACACGTCACTCAAATTCCATTCTGCCTTCTCCCTTTTAAATCTTTTCCTCAATTCTCATCCACATTGTGAAATCAATTCGACATTTTCCCATTCGCTTGTCTTTCTCTAATTATTACCCACAAAATCAGGTCACAACGTTGACCTTATTCCAAACTCAGAGGAAACGGCCACAAAATCCGCACCACATGACATTATTCCTTACTCCAAATGTCAAGGCCATTAAAATCAAACCATTTACTTCATTTCCTTTATTTACAACTACAAATTTCCTTCACAAACTCAACAATCGCAACCGAAAATTACGTCACAAAAACTCGCCTAACAAAAGCCACACCCTTTTGCCTCAATCTTAATTCATTCAAATCAAATACAATTTTTACCCACAAAAAAAACACAATCCAGGTCAAACGGAGTTCAATACATAACCCAAACAATTAAAAACTATACACAATTTAAAACATAAAAATTTTTAGTGTTAAAACGAAAAAAGAAAAAAAAAAACGGCCTCGTTTTCGTTTTAAAGGAAAGTACAGCTATTTATGACCGGTTTTCAAGAGACTAGAATGGAAAGGAAAAAAAAAATTTAAGTGGGGAAAGTGATTCAGGGTTTAAAATTTCAAACTGAAATCGACATTTAGTTTGAAAATCCCTCTAGAAAAAAAAAAATAAAACGTTGAATAATTCACGGGTGGTCTTTCAGATGCTAAACGAAAAGGTGGGTGAAAAATGTAAAATAGGCTTAAATAAAAATTTAAAAAAAAAAATACATATAATAATAATCCGCAAAGAAAACCTATTTGACCTCGGCATCATTTTCATTTCATCCGCCCATAAAAGCAACAAAAAAGGGGGACAATGTTGAATTTCTCACAGGACGATTTTCTTTTTGAATTTATTTAAAAATTAGGCTTAAAAATCATTCAGTTTTCTTGTGCACAGTGCCACACACACTGCTAACCCCAAATCGAGCCAAAATAGTACAGACTGAGTCAACGGTACAGATTTCCAGATTACGATATGAAAATTTGGCCTAAATTCATAATAAACCGACAAGTTCGACAAAAATAGATCGTGTCCATTAATTCCAAGATTCCAGTCAACTTTTGAACACCCATAATGCATCCCACCGCACATTTGAACCACCAGCAGGACGCATTCCAGTCTACTTTTCAATACGATCATGACGTATTCCAGTCTGCTTTTGAATACGAGCCAAACCTTACCCGAGTCATTGCCAACTATTTTGGTCCGGGATTTCCCACAAAAAAACCAAAAACCAACATTCTAAATATAATAATCTTATAATTAATTCTAAAGGGGTTGGTTCGATGATGTCAGAAATAGAGTCCGTTGACATTTATCTCGCCGTTGTTGAGCAACCGCCTGTATCAACAAAACAACCCCTAAAAATGACGTCATCAGTCATACCGATAATTAAAAGAGCAAGTTTATACTCGCATCACGCCTTCAAACATATAAAAAAATAAAATAAAAATAGGCCTTTAAAATACAAATAAAGGTGCAAGGTGACACGCAACAAGATCACATGTTAATAAGTATGTCAATATAACATAATTTCCTTGATCAAATTGCACAAACAGGCTGACAACAACTATCTTTGTTGATTCACCTGGCATGGAGGAAAATATCGGGAGGATGAGACACCTGTTTCATTTCCCTAACAATAAACATTTATTTATCTATTCTCTTAACGACAGATGCTACACTTTTATCTTTTCCAATTCACGCATGCGCCGCTGTCTCCCCTCGTCGAGCCATCGCCTCTCTCTGTCTCTCTCTCCTTCACGACCATTATCCAATGGAAGGCCCTGATGAGAGATATCCGGCCGGCCAAGCTGCAAGCTGCTTTTTCCAAGGTCCCCCTCTTCCAATATGCTTTTGGCTCTATACCTCACCTGTCAAGGAAAGCTGCTTGTTTCGTTTCAAGCGGGCTAAAAACACCGCGAAAAAAATTTTAGGCTTATTTTTGTATTTGTGTTTGTATTTGTTTGTGTCGTTCGCATTTCTGTCACCAGAAGTCACAATTTTATTTATTTATTTAATTTTTCGTGTTTTGTGTGTTTTTTTTGGGGGTTTTTCTTTTGAGGAAATTTATTTAATTTGTTGTTTATTTAATAGTAATAGCAACGTGACCGGAAATCCCGATATTTTAATTGTTTTGTCGCCATAATTGGACTAATTTCTAATGACCGGTTGTAAAAAAAAAAAATAATAATAATAAAAATAAGCCTATTTTCAACAAATTATCAATTTTTTTATTTTTTATTTTTAAAAAGATAAAAGTGAATTTTTGGAATATTTCCGACTCTGTTTGTGCTTGTTTACAAACAATAAGGAAAAGTTGTTTTTGTTGTTAATTAGTAGCCTGTGGGTCGAGTTTAGGGGATGATAAGAAGGATTTAGCATGACACCAACTTAAAACACACTTAAAACACATTTATATTTTTTTCACCCCTTTGAAAACATTATTCACGTAGGATTTAGAGTTAATTACCGATTTTTATCACGTGTCAAGGAAGACGGCAATTAAAAACGCATAGAAAAGCGATTAATCCGCATATTTGCTACCAAATATCTGCATAAAATCGATTTTTGCACCGCCAAAACGCGAAATTACAAACATTAAAACCGGTAATATTTTTAGTTCATGTATAAAACCTTCCTGTTTTTCTTTAAATATTTTGCCTACCTGCTCAGCCATCGGTTCGTTGACTTGGGCTGCCGTGCAGGTGTTGAGCGCCGAATTGTCTTCCAGTGCCATTTGTTCGCTTTCTACCGGTGTGGAATCGATGTGAACACTCGCTGGCATACTTAATTCATCCACATGTTATGTTTGTACGAGATAAGAGTCATTTCTTCGCCTGCAAATACCACTGTTGTCAGCACACTCACGTTTCATTATCGAATATCCAAGACTACCAAAACGATGCAGAGGCGAATGCAGCGCCGAATGGTGTCGGTTTGTAAAAATAACAAATTCGTTCTGTTTGTATATTTTTGCTCGGAATCGGAACTTAAAGGGGATGTTTTTTTGTGTAATTTTTAAAATTATAAATAGATGTAATAAATTATACGTTATAAAATGCATTTTGTAACATTTATACATCGTTAAATTAATAAACACCGGAATAAAAAATTATATTTGACCATAAAAAAAGGAAAAATGCAAAACATTCCATTGAATTTGATGTAAATGTACGATTTTTGTATGAATTAAAAATGAATTAAATTTCATTTTGATTATAAAAAAAAACGTTATAAACCTAGTTTACAAGTTATTTCACCTTGAAGGATTAACACACACAGTTAAAAATAAAAATAAACATGAGTACTGTAAGCTTTGTGTGGGAAAGTTTGTTATTGTTTTCGCATGTCAGCTCTAATAAATAAGTATTTCAAAATTCTGAAAGCTGATCCTGTTTTATTTCTATCATTTAATTTAATTCCTCATCATCCCATGCTTATCTGCACATCTCAACAGGTCGCGCATAACCGAAACACAATGAACCTTTTTTTTCTTAGCTTATATCGCTTGGGATATGAAAATGTTGTTATAATTGTTCATTGTCAATTTAGGTCATTTCCGTGTAATCTATTGTACAAGCTATTCCCTATCTAGATAATTATCTTAGTCACTTCTTTCTTTCTCGTTTACAATCGACAGTAGGAACTATTTAACTGAATAATAAATGGAAAATAAGATGAATATTGCGAATATAAATTTGAGAAAGTCTTTGTGTTTATTTGTCAGAAGAAAAAAAGAAGATTATAAACGCCCGAGTGATAAAAGGAAGAAGCCATTAGGAAGTTGTTATTATTGAATTAAGCCTATTAGAGGGTCAATATAAACCCAAAGAGTACTGTATGCTGTTGTACCATAATTTTGGTACCAAATAGGAAAAAAGTGCTATTCCAAAATCATTTTATTAGTGGTTTTCTTCCTTAAATTAACTCTAGTCAGTGTACTAAGCAGGGCGGAGGCCAGTCATCTATTACTCATTATTTAGTATTGCATTGTACATCACTAACAATGACGTCAATTATGAATTGCCTGAAAATGTGTTTGCAGATGCAGCCACCGCTCTGAGTTGTAATGTTCAAAAACGATTCAAATTGGATTTATTTTCTTCTAATTTTTATTACATACGTTTCTAGAAAAAAATGTTTTTTACTCGTATTATTACGTATTATTAGTAAAACATCCTAATATATTTTCGGATTAAAATTACGATTTAAAGTGTTTTTATTTTTTGTGGACCTTGACCACATAAATTATACTCATTTTATAATTCCTTGGCTTGAATAATAATGAGAAATTGGTTAGTTGAAATGTTGCAGTCAGTAATTAAGAGAAGAAAAGAAAAATGTATGGGAATCAAGGATGATAAGACAGTCCCATCCAGATTTGAGCAGATTTTAAATGGTTTATTTGGTCCTGACCCAAATTTGGGGCGTGAACTTGGTCGCTAACCTTCGAAATCGAAATGGGAAAACGAGCAAGGTCAAAAAGTGAAGGCAGACTTTCGCAGAATTGGTGCAATATAAAAGAGAAGAGCGTGATTAAGCATTTCAGTCACAACTTAGATATCCAGTTTGGATTTATACCACTTTCCTCCACATCTACAGCCGAAAAATGAAACTTCTCGCCATTTTAATTACGTGTACTTTGGTGGATAATTTTGTACGAAGTGCACCTGCTAGATCCGCCCTAATCGAAACACTGGACGGTCTAAAAGTAAGAAAAAAAATATTAATTCATTTAAAAACAAAATATTTTACGTTTTTCTTTTATATTTAGCCGAAATACTTATTAATGACTGTTGGTCCGAATTACACTGTCGATAGGAAACCCAAAGTAAAAGTACTGTTAGTTCTTGTGTTATTTTTACTAATGATATTTATGATTTTAGTGGATTATTGTGTATAAAAATACAGCGAAAAAAGAATGTATTTTTCGTGAAGTGGATGACAGTACAGCAGATATAATAGCGACCGCAGCTGAAGCTCTACGTAAAAAGGTATGGAATTTAATTTAATTTTTTCTTCCTTGTTCAAAGATCATACGGTACGAATTTTTTTCTTCTTCTTGAGTTATTACTTAAAAATTAAATTTAAATAGCGCCATCTAGTAGACAATAAGTGAATTATTTTTTCCTTCAAAATTTAGCTTTTTATTTGAGTTTATATAAAGTTATATTGGAGGTTGCTTGTGGCAGTTTTAGGAGGGTCTTTGAATGGATTTTAGGACCTATGAGTCACATGGTGGTACCAATCCCCAAAAAGTCGTTGATTGGTCTGAAATGCTTTGCATATATGGGGCCCCTGAAGGCGTACCTAGATTTTAAAGATGATTGTCTTAGATAAAAACAAGTTTGAACTTGTTTATATGTCAAACTTGATATATTTTTTGGATTTTTTATTCACAGTCGTTTCATTTCCCCACACATTTGGACGGTTTACTAATCATCAACGACGCTAATGTGTCTGGATTTTGCGACGGGTTCTCCACTCGATATATATCGCCACAAAACTTCACGTCATCGCAATCCACGGAGACGTAAACTTGAGTTAATATTAAATGTTTATAAATCGTAAACCATTTTTATGGGTCATTAAAATCACTCAAAATGTTTTTTTTTTAATATATATATATAATTTTTTTATTAATAACGAGATTCTGTGAATTTTGTTTCATATTCTACCAACTTACAGGTCATGAATTATGACAAATTAAAACTATCTTTTACTGTAAATGTAAATACATTTCTTTTTTTAGAAAAATAAATGAATAAAATGTTGATCATTTAAAAAAATATTAATTTATGGCTTCATATTTTATCTTTTCTTGACACCCTTCAATAAGTGTCACTTTTTATTCCTTAAAAAATTTACTAACGATCAAATAACACTTAAAAATACATCTATATAACGCTGAAACTTCCAACCATCTTTGCATCTGCAGAGTTTAAAACCAAAAATTTTAAAACTACAGACGAAAACAAAATGATCGGAAAACTTTTACTTCTCTTTTTTGTGGCTGCGCAGATCAGCACAGTATCGGTAAGTCTCAAATTGCATTACCCATCGTCAAAAGATCGAATTTAAAAACTAAATTTCTTAATAGATTGCTGCAGGAGACGTTAAACACCATCACCCGCACCACAACCCTCAGCCTAATCTGTACGTCCCGCCCAAGCCCCAATCGCATCCGCATCCGAATCCCGGTCATCATGTGTCCAAGCCCCAACCCGGCCACAGCCACAGCCACGGCCACAGCCACGGTCACAGCCACAGCCACGGCCACACTCACAGTCACTGCAAAGAATTGAAAGGATGGTGGGAAAGTGAATCGCATCTTATAATATACATACTTGAAGATGTTCCCAGGAGTTACGTGGTCACTTTTGACGGCTTCTTCTTCAAGAGTGAAGACAGACGAGTAGCTGCAACAATTATGGGCGCTAGGACAAAGCTGACGTCAAACAGAGACGATGGCACGTTTGGATTTGTTGTAACTTTCCCGGCAGGTTGTAGATAGTAAAATTGAGTTTATTGATCAGTTTTTAAACAAATATAAATGAATAAATTGTTAGGAGGAACGGCGGTTTGGGTTGGACAGTGTTATAATGAGCATGGAAAAGATTTTTTGCAGTCACTTATGCTTCATCATAGTTTTGCGAATCCGAACGAGTATTGGTTAGCTACTAGGTAAATCCTGGGTTTATTTATTGCTGCTTTAGCGATGTTATAATGTTTTTTTTTATTTAATTTCTTTATATTAGAGTTGCGAGCCAGGTTTGGAAACGATTGCCTGGTCCACCTTCATGGTATAATCCTTCTGCATCTTTCCCTCCTAAGTGATCAAGATGTTAAAATTATAAAATGTATGTGAAGTAAATAAATATTAATACCGGAATTGATGGTTTTATTACTTTTTTTGTCTGGAAATAACGTGGATGGAAGAAAACTTCTGTAAAGTACAGTGAAGTGCAGTGCAGTGCATTGCAGTGAAGCGAAATTGGTTTGACTGCAGAAGCAAATTGTTTGGTTGTGGTTTGGTTTTACCTTCTGAAAGATCTGTGGGCGTATAAGAATGGAAGAAAATGATTGCGTAACCAATGTCTGTTTCAAAATAAAAACTAAAAATAAACGGATTTTTTCCAAAAATATATTTTAGCCCAAAACAACCAAAATAATGTTATACACTCAACCCTCGCTTAACGGCCGCTCTTTATACGGCGTTTCGCCATAACAGCCTTGTGCCATTATGGCCAAATTTCGATTTGCGGCCTAATATTTTCGATATAAGGCCAAAATTCGGGAATTCCATAACAAATCAGGGAAAATTGCCCCTGATTCGTTATACAGCATTTCGCTTAACGGCCAACTTTTTGGGAACCTATCTAGGCCGTTCTTGCTCATACAGTAAGTACACTCAACCCTCGTTATACGGCCGCTCTTTATACGGCATTTCGCTATAACAGCCTTAGGAAAGTATGGCACT
>JAQIXU010000913.1:0-23031 GCA_034701245.1 Strigamia transsilvanica | reverse complement strand
ATTTTCCATGTTAAATTTGACATTTAGACTGGTTTAAAATATTTAAACAAGTTTAAATGACTTTATGAATGCAGCTAGTGATTATTCACTTATCAGAATAAACAACTTTCGGAGCCAATCACGTAAGTTCGCTGAGAACCCTTCGTGAGCCTAACCGAACGATCGGAGCCGTCTTCAATTGAGGTTATCAGAGATGATGATTCAATTGTTGACCCCAGCCCTGTTCAGGGACGAACGACAAGCGATGGCCGCCTGGGCCATCATCGATCGAGAAGGCGTTTGTTCGGATCCTGGTTTCATTTAGGCCTACAGGCGCAGTGGAACCTGCTGAAACTCGCCTAATTGTTCAAACTTTTCGTTCTTGGCGCTGTTAGATGCGCCTCGAAAGACTATATCGAATGGTTATTTGAACGCCTCGTAAATAACGACGACACGACCGTGAATGCGACGTGAAAATAGTTGGCTGCACTCCAGTGCTTGTAACGCCAACAATGTAACTAATAAACGAACTCACACTTAAGAATAAAGTCCATGACTGCACTGGAAAAACACAACTTGGTTTTTAATGCATCCATTTGCAAAACAACCACACCACACGGTACATAAAAAGGAAGTGAACAGAGAAAAACCCTCTGTTACAAACGAACAGTACCACAGTACTTCTCGTGCCAGCTTGAAGTATCGTGCCACTGTACTTTTTATACCGGCTAAAGTACCATATAGCGAATTATGCAAGTTTGATAATGTGAACTAGAAAGTTATTTTCACTTATGCATTATTCAGTCTACTTTTTCCACTATTCTATACTATTTTAGTATGATAAAATAACAATCTAGTTTCAAAACTGGAAAGCTACAGTAGCTTAGGATAAGCAAGATGTGTTCACTAGATTTATATAGACTTACACTACCAAGTTATAGCCCATCCCGCCAATACTTCGAGAGAATAAAATTTTTATTTCTTTATTTCCATTTTTGGTGAATACAAATTAACAAGTTTTCGAAGATGGTTTAAGTTCGACAGTTCCGCCATTTTTTATTATGGTATTTTTTACGCAGAAATAGGCCCTTGGAGAAATAAATAAAAAAGGATTACAAAGTTTTATGTTGAAATTTGTCAAGTTTCTTACGATTCAGTATGTAGGTTTGTGTTGAGCCGCGAAACGACTATTTTGTCGATCACGAGTTGCTGATGGAAAATAAAAGCTTTGTCCACAAATTTTACGCGGATCCCGGTAACTTCACTCATTTCAACCACAGATTGCAGCGTTGTCGTGTAAGTTGCTCGACTACGGACTTTCAAGCTCTCGCTACCAGAAAAATTAATAATTATCAAATGTTTCAAGCTCAAGGATACAAATAACTGATCATGTGATTCTTCTCAACCAATAAGGAAGAGCTCAAGTCCAAGAATTAACCACTAGAACCAGAGGCGCGGTGTGACTTGGTGGCCCCAGAGGCACATTTAAGACTCACAGGAGCTTTTGAGACCTGGGGGCGCTTTTGAGACCCAGGGGCGCTTTTGAGGCCCATGGGTGCCATGCGACTTAGGGGCCCCAGAGGTGGATTTACGATCTGGGGCCTGCAGATAGGTCAATAACCAATGGGAGTTTGTCACAAGTTTTTGTAAACAGGGTCTTAGCAATTGTGGGGGCCTGATTTTGACGATCTTGGTGGAGCCCTAGTCCTCTGGATTAGTTCAAATTAAGTATTCACTTGTTCAAGCGAGCAAAATTAGTTCTTCCCGATCTTCCCAGCACTTGGGCATAAATTTCACCGGTTGTTGCTTTCTGGTTTGGCGATGTTGTGATGTTTGTAACAAAAGTAAAATCTAAAAGATAAGAAAATTAGAATGGATGAAATCAGTTTTTGATGACATAAACGAAAAGCACCGACGACAGAATGGAGCTCCGCCATTGGTCAACAGGTACATGGATCCTCTTCCCCTGAATTCCTCGCTGTGATAACCGATGCGAGAACATTTTCCGTGACTGCAAAAGCGGCATTTACCGCTTTTAAACTCATCAACATTCTTGCAAGGAAAGGCGACGTAAGAACATTTAGTGTTGATGGATTCGGTGAATAAGTCGACCGCGCGCTGATGACTGCACGCCAATGCTTCCCTAGCACCTACCAAAAAATTACATATTACATGTTACATAATTACAAATACTAAGCTTCAGTTCGTGATAAATACCGATCAAATTAAGGCGCATCACGTCCCAGAAACTGCCGGTAATGCGATCTAACAAGTCACCACATCCGGGTTGATCGCGGCCATAGTTGGGATAGAAATCAACATGTCCAATGGGTTTGTTCATACCCAACCCAAGTGCCAGTAGAGAACTTCCATCGGTATGGATCACGTCCACAAAATCGGCATCCGATTTATCCAATCGCACTTTGGCATCGGATCCGGAAAAGTATGGATCCACCGGATCCAAAGCTGAAATATTAAAAAATTTATCAATTCTTTTATTTGATGACGTCATTTTTTTCATATTTGTGGTGACATTATTTGTTAAGCCAATAAGAACTAGGACAATTGTAATGATGTCATTTGTTTAGCTAATAAGGACAAAGACAATTGTGGTGACGTCATTTGGTTAGCCAATCGCAATAAAGGCAAATGTGATGACGTCATTTTTTTCGGCCAATCATACAGCTGGATTGAAATACCGGTTATTCTGCCCACTTTGCCGCTTTTTCCCGCGTATCCAGCCACGTGAGCTCCGAGTCCTTGCCCAATGATGTGAACCTGTTTCAAATCGAGATCTGCTTCTTGTTTCAGGAATCGCAGCATATGTGCCAACTGGTCGCCTGTTACTCGTGCATTGGCACACGCCTGCATGTAAGGGAGTCCCGCGCCTTCGCCCCATTCAACAACAATCAAATTGCAGTCTTCCTACATGCACCGGTAAATTTTATTTATTAGTTTAGAGATTATTTTGAAATAAAATTGATTTTTAGCCAACAAACTTTGAGGAATATTTCCCTCTTCATTTTGGTCACCCATGCTTCGTTGACACTATGAAGAAAGCCGTGCACAATGACTTTAGTCTTTCTATCTCCGTCGAAATCGGATAAATGGAGAATTCCTGTTTTGTTGGTGACTAATTCTGTTTCTTCAGGTTCTTCTCTGAAAATACATAAACAAGTATGGTAAGTATACCATCTCACCCTGCTTTAAGCGGCATGTTATAAGTGAAATTACCAACTTTTGGAATTTTCAAGTAAAACCTGCCGGAAATATGGTAAAAACGGTGCCGGTATAAGCGGGGTTTACCGGCAGTCTTAAAGCGGGGGAATATGATAAGTATAAGTAGTTTGACACAGTGTTGTGCCAGTACTGCACAAAATGTACCGAGGTACCGTGTTGCGGACAGTTGCCCGCCATTTGTTTGCAAAATGACGTCAATTCTGTCTTACATTAAATTTTTATAATACCTGGTGAAAAGGAGGAATCTTGTGTTGATTTTCTCAGGTGCATTCGGCAGCACCGCCTAAAGCGAAAAGAAATCCTATCAGAGATATTTGTTTATTGTTTTCTTCGATAATTTACAAAAGGTCGGGAAATGGTCCACCAGGGAGAATCCAACGTGTAACATCCATAAGGTCTGTAGCATACCTCGACTAGAATGATAAATTGAATAATATAAACCGATTTGCTATGTTGTCAAGCCTAACCTGCCAAAGCTGCAGCTATAAAATTTAATCCCAGGAGAACGAGTAGTCCTGTGTGTGGCATTTTCACCCTAAGACTGACACAGCGGATTTGCAATCACTCCTTATATCATCATTATTTTATCACTCATGTCAAGAGTTGTCAGTTTGAAATATGAATGATGTTGTTGACGTTGAACAAATAGTAACAGCTTGATAAGACACACTTTATTCTCATTAGATTACATCTATTTCATCTATTTGACGGTAAAACATGGCGACCCTAGCAGCCAGCGCTGGACTGGGAACAAATTTTGTACCGGGGAATCCTGATAGGTCGAGCTATTCAATGCTAGAGTCGCCATAGGAAATTATGTTACATTTAGTATTTATCGATTATCGTTTTTTGTTTATCCCTATTTTCATATCCGTCGTCTTCTTTGAATTCCTCGACAGAATCGTATAGAAATCCAAAATCAAAGTGCTAAAAAAGAATAAATCATAGTTTATAAAGAAGTATTGTTATATGTACGGTAGTGGCTATATTCATGTCCGACATGAGTGTCTTGTTATCATGCCGCACGATGATTGGTCGATGTAGTATGACAGCGCGATGTAGACACAGTAGGTGCATTCATACAGTAATTTAAACTTGTTTAAATTTTTTAAACTAGTCTAAATGTAAGATTTTTACATGTTAAATTTGACATTTAGACTGATTTAAAAAAAGATGCATGAGACTCTAGCGCGGTAGAAGTGAAACTTCTTAGCCCCTAGGAAAAGTTGTTAACGTTTTTACCCCAAGATTCGGCGCCTTTAGTCCAAAACTTGATCTTTATGACCAAAAAAATCGACATTTTAGAGTAAAAATTGAAAATTGCTTACATCAGAAACCGGTGTGGGAAAATGACACGGTTGGCAATGGACCCTTCCACTTCCATGCTGATCGGAAGCGATGCAGTCACATTGTTGACATTCGGCCCCATGTGATGCGGCATCGGCTATTCGCCGAGTAAACACATCGAGAAAATTTTTCTTGTTCGCACGTCCGTCGCCGAGTCTTTTCGAGCTGAACAAAGTTCCATTACTTTCCAATGCGAGAGGCACACAAATGAACTTCGGTGGTTGCATCTGGTGTCTCAAATCCGCATCACCCGTCACTCGTTTAGCTCGTGCATCCTTGCTGGTGTAAGCACGCTTCGCATCCATACCTTAGTCAAGGAAAAATTAAACAACGGCAAGATCACTATTAGAAACTGGGCTTCACTTATCTGGTTCAAAAACTCACCGTAAAAGTCTTTGGGTTTTTTAATGTCGAAGTCGTGGTCCAGAAGCAGATGGATGCTGATGCCGTCCTCGATAATCATTCGGTGAACTTCCGGGTAATCCATACCTACTAATGACCCAGTCGAGCGAGCACACGGAACGCATAAGAAAGGAACAAATATTTTGGGCACGCCGATCCTGAATGGAAGATTTGAAGAGAATTGGAGCGCTGCAAATACATCTTCTACTCCTGACCCGGAAGCAGGCATTGCAAAGGAGGACCAGGACGATGCGAATTGCCGGGCATCGCCAAAGAGTTCACCGCCCAGTGTGCGAACATGTGGCCGGTCATGGACGCCATTGCCTCCAAAACCAACCATGGAGAATCTGTTGAATGTCAAGTTGTTGTTTTCCAGTGCCTGATCTAAACTGTCGACCAAATCCGACAATCTGTCTAGAAGGTGATTGTTGCATTCGCGTAACTCCAGGATCAGAACCACGTCTGCCGATGGCGAAACATGGCCACTTCTTATCGTTACGTTGTCACCGGCACGCATTTCGGTGTCATCCAGCGAAGTGCAACGGACTATTGAGAAATTAAGCATTATTTGGAATATTACTGCCTTTCCCCGTGGTGTTGTATTCGAAAAGCTGCAGTAGGGGTGGGCGGAGGGGGCATTGTAATGTCTAGTCATTATTATTGCCGACACAACAATTGGGGAAATTTTAACACTGATTATATATTATCACCTTATGTTGGGGCTTTCACCCTAGGTACAAGATTCTTTACTGTAGTCCTGTTCGAATACAATACCATAGTGTTATATTTGGGGGAAGACTAGAGTGTTTGAGAAGAAATATACACCAACCGCATTCGTGTGGCATTGCTAGTGGGATGCCCTGGAAATCACACGCACTGACATAGGATAAAGCCGTTCGACAAAGGCCGAGACCTTGGAAAGAGTCGCCACGACAGGATGACAGATACGGACGTGGATCAACCCGCACGAAACATAGTTTGAAGAAAGAATACTGGCTTTCGAAGTAGGACCAACAGTCTACGTCGGATTGGAAATCGGAGACAATCGGCGCCTTATTCACGTGTGATTTACATCCACCGCGACCAACTTCCCATTCCGAGGGAAAGGATACATTTCCCGATGCAGTGTCGTCGTTCGGTTCGTTGTTGTACCGACCGAGCAAACCTGCTGTCCTTCCGAAATACCACCCGTCCATCCAGAGCCAACAAACTTCGTACTCCAAATGACACTTGAAAGAAATATTGTTGGTTGACCAAGGCGAGTTAAAAACCTATATTTCCATACGTGTAAACTGGTTCCGCGAGCAGGGGAAACATCGAGAATGTTGCCGCGCCGAACGATGGAAGCGTCTCCAATAATTAGCGGGAGTTCGGATTTCCTTCCGTTAACGCTCACTTTGGATGTGATTTCCACCTCTTTGCCCCCGACTAGGAGGATCAATGAAACTGGATGGGAACTGAAGTCGACGGATAAGCTCAGGTTGCCGCTTGTGAAATCGTGCGCTAAAACGTATACGCATTCTCCCGTGTAGGCGTAATGCACGCCATCTGATGTGATGTAGAAATAATCGGATGCGAAGACAGCAAAAGCTTCAAAAGAAGAATATTTAAAAATACAAAAATGAGGGGCCCAACAAGATGTTGATACTAGCAGTAGCAGGCCCGGATCAAAAGCTTGGGGGATCCAGAGCACTTGAGATAAAAGGGGGCCCCTTAGTGGTATGAATTTTTGTTTTTACTTCAAATTAGCGAGCCACTTAACATACTTAGTGGGTCACTTTAGCCTGGCACTAAACCTCAATGTACTTAATGGTCCTCTGTCTATACACATTGGGCCCCTCAACCTATCAGAAGAGCAGGACCCATTAGTCGACATAAATTAATTGGGCCTTGAAAATATGGTTGCAGGTAGAGTTGGGCATTTCTCGAGAAAATCCCAATCTCGGGAAAATTTTAAAAATACCTGAAAAAATCTAGAAAATTTAGAAAATACCTGAAAAAAATCATAAAATCACTGTAAAAACACTGTAAAAGTGTCACGAAAAGCACACTTTTACACGTGAAAAGAACAATTTTACAGTAGGTGCATTCAAAAAGTTGTTTTTTAGGTGTTTTAGGTGTTTGTGCTTTTGTTTTTGTAACTTTTAACATTACAAAGCAAAAACACAAACACCTAAAACACTTAAAACACGACTTTTTGAATGCACCTAGTGTTTTTACAGTGATTTTATGTTTTTTTTTTCAGGTATTTTTTAAATTTTCTCGATTTTTTCAGGTATTTTGAAAGTTATCTCGATTATTTCAAGTATTTTTTAAATTATCTCGATTTTTTCAGGTATTTTTTTAATTTTTTTCGTTTTTTCATGTATTTTTTAATTTTTCCTGATTTCTCGAGAAATCTTGGAAAATTCTCGAGATTCGGGATTTCCCGAATTGTTGAAAATTTCGGGATTCGGGATTCGGGATGAAAATTCCTCGAGAATTCCCGTCGGGAAATTCCCGGAGCCCAACTCTAGTCGGACCTCGATAACTCGAACCTCCCTAAGTCGAATTTTTTTCCCGGTCCCTTTAAATTCGACTTATCGAGGTCCGACTGTATTCTAGATTCGATTTGTGCAGGAGCAAAAATAACATTCTAGTGTTCTAATTTTAATGAGTGTAACTTGCAGCTACGACTCGAACAAGAGCGGAAGGAGCGGAAAAAGCTAAAGGATAAAGAGAAACGTGACCGATTGAAAGCGGAGGGCAAGCTTTTAACGCAAGCGCAAAAACAGCAACGTGCTCGCGCACAGGCCATGTTGGAGGCGCTGCGAGCGCAGGGTGAGTCACGAGACAAATACGGACGACGCGTTCTGTTTATATTTATTTATTTATTTATTTGTTTATTTATTCAAATTAGGGTTGGATGTGCCTAAGATCGGTGAAAAGAAGGAGAGGACACCGAGGCCGGGCGATCGGATTAGACCGAAGAAAAGTAAAACGGCTTCGGCGGCCGAGGACGAGTCGAGGATCGACGTTTCCAACGAACCAAAATCGGAATTGTCGTCCGAGTCGATCGCTGTCTCGTCGGAAGGAAAGACGCCCAGAGAGGATGAACACGTGTCCTTGCAGTCGCCCGAGGAGGCCGAGGTAATTAAAGAAAAGACGCGCAAATTGAATTGAATATTAAATTGGACTTTTAATACTTTTTTGAAGGAGATTAAAGAAGCGTGGGACGAGGAATCGACCGGCGATGTCAAAGATTTCTGGGATATTTCAAGTTGCGAGGACGACGAGGACGGGAAACCCCGAAGAAAAGGCGCGAAGAATAAAAAGACGCTGGTCAAGAAGAAGAAGAAATCGGATTCCGTGGACGGCAGCTCGCCGGAAAGCGAGTCGGATTCAGATGAGTTTGAATCGGATTCGGAATCGGAGTCTGGTGACGAGTCGAGCGGCGGAGGCGGGGAGAGCGATTCGGAAGAGGAAGAGGAGGAACAAAAACCGGCGAGCGAGAGGTTGCGCGAACGAGCTGTTCTCAGGATCGAGGTAACAATTTTGCATAAATGCACTTTTTCTCCAATTTGATTTCTAAACTATAGACATTTTTTTACATTTTTTACATTTTTACATTTTTACATTTTTACATTTTTTACATTTTACATTTTTTTTAGAAAAGGCGCGAAGAAAATGAAAAGAACCGTTCGATCGCTAAATTGAGGTCGCCCGTTGTTTGCGTGTTGGGACACGTCGACACGGGCAAGACGAAAATCTTAGATAAAGTGAAAACTTGAAAATGAAATGAAATGTTAATATCTACTAATTTATTCATATTTCTTTTCTTTTCTTCAGATTAGACATACGCACGTTCAGGATAGCGAAGCGGGTGGAATTACGCAACAAATCGGCGCAACGATGGTGCCGATCGACGCAATCCGCGAGCAATCAAAAATGGCGAAGAGTGTATGAGAATATGACAAATTTATTGAATTTATTGAATTAATTCGCATTTATTTTCAGTTTTTGAATTACGAATCGAAAATCCCCGGTTTGCTAATTATCGACACGCCTGGTCATGAATCTTTTAGGTAAAAAGTGCACGATTTCAACGCAGTGTTTTAACTTTTGATTATATCTTTTGTTTTAGTAATTTGCGATCTCGAGGTTCGTCCTTGTGCGACATCGCTATCTTAGTTGTTGATATCATGCACGGCTTGGAACCTCAAACGATAGAATCTATAAATTTACTTAAATTGAAGAAAACGCCGTTCGTAGTCGCCTTAAATAAAGTAAGTAATACAAAAATGACAAATTTATTTGTATCGACATTTAATTTGTATTGGTTTTAGATCGATAGGTTGTACGAGTGGAAACCCAACAAGCATAAAGACGTGCAAGATACGTTGAAATGTCAAAATAGAAACACGCAATTAGAATTCGAGGAACGGGTCAAGTCAGTTGTGCTTCAATTTGCGGAACAGGTTTTGTTTTCATTTGATTTTAACACAATTCAATTTTTGTTTATTCTGTTTGTTTTGTTTATTCTGTTTAGAGTCTCAATGTGAAGCTGTTTTACGATAACAACGATCCTAGGACGTTCGTGTCGTTAGTTCCAACGTCGGCACACACGGGTGACGGTATGGGGAATTTGATGGCGCTTATTGTGGAATTAACGGAAACGATGATGGCGAAACAAATTAGTTATAGTGACGAATTGCAGGCAACTGTTTTAGAGGTAGAGTAATTACGGATTAAAACAAAACGCTTGATTTGTGAAACAACTTTTAACGTTCGGTGAAAATATCTTGCCCAAACGTATGAAGTACAGACGCATCTAGACTATGGTTGTACCGAATGTATAAAAAGCCGAATACCGTACCGCCTCGGAATAGTGGTCCGGGCGTCTATATTTTTTTTTGCTCCCGACCCCTCGGCTAGTAATTGAGCCCCGGCCATTATTCGGAACCGGCGTTTATTTCGATTTTTTACAAATTTTAATATGATTTTATCCGTTTTTGCATGATTTTACCTATTTTTACATTTTTCAAACTTGATTTAAACCGTTTACCCGTGTAAAAACATGTAAAATCACGTTAAAACGGCTGAAATGTTGCAAAAAACGTATTCGTAAGGTACATGTACGCATTACGATTTTTGCACCCGGTGTTTATTCGGGACCGACGTCTATTTCCGAATCTGACACCGAACCTCCGGCTTGTAATCGAGACCTGGCCTTTAATCGAACCAGGCCACTATTCGGGGCGGTACGTGAAGCGAATACCGAATATTCGGAACCGAATACTGTGGCCGAATAACCGAATAATCAACTGTTTTAACCCAAAAATTGATGTTTTTGATAAACAAAAAAATCGACATTTTAGACCGAAAATCGATGTTTCAGCCCAAAAATGGACTTTTTATAAGCCAATATTCGTCATTGCAACGTTACTTTGATCTGGAATGTCAATTTTTGGTCTGGAATGTTGATTTTTGGTCTGGAATGTTGATTTTTGGTCTGGAATGTCGATTTTTGGTCTTGAAAAAGTAGCACAACGCTATTTAGCAGCACCAGCTAGCAGTGTTTATAGTGAACTAATGTTCAGTGAAGCTGGTCAAATTTATGAAAAAGATACAAACCGATTGTCACCAAGAAATGCTGAAAAATTACTTTTCATTCATCATAACTTACTACTTTTAGATTTTGTTTATTAATTTTACGTATTTCTATCCACTTAGGCATTAAATAAAAGCATTTTAACATTCATTTTCTATTAAATTTATGTTTATTTTTAATTTAAAGCACTGATCAATTGTTTTTTGAACACCCACCACATTATTATGTATTCGGCCGAATATTAGTTGACATTTAGCCGAATACATAATTTTCTGTTTTTGGCCGAATAGCCGAATGTAAACCGAATATTCGGTGCAAGAAATCAAGAAATCACTAACTTTCATCCAATAAAATTTTTTTAAAGAAATGTCAATATACGGTATAATAATCTGAAATATTAATGAATTTAGGTGAAAGCTGTTCCAGGATTAGGCACAACGATTGATGTTATTTTGGTCAACGGCCGAGTACGTGAAGGTGACACCATAATCCTTGCTGGTACAGACGGTCCATTAGTTACACAAATTCGTAGTTTATTAATGCCGCAACCGTTAAAAGAGTTGCGCGTTAAGGTAATCTTGAAATTCATTCAGTTTGTATCAATTTTTTTCATCGGAGTGATTGATTTGATTTGAATAGAATCCGTATCAAGAATTTAAGGAAGTAGAAGCGGCTCAGGGAATTAAAGTGACCGGCAAAGATTTAGACAAAGCTATAGCAGGTTTGAATTTACTTGTGGCGCATCATCCTGATGAAGTAGATTTATGCAAGGTAGGTGTATATTGTCGTAAAAAAAGGTATTTCTTTCATACCTTTTGCAATATTTTCTAGGAAGACGTAGCAAAAGAGTTGCAAGCTGCTATGAGCTCAATAAAGTTGGCTGAACGTGGTGTGTATGTTCAGGCTTCAACATTAGGATCACTGGAAGCATTGATTGAGTTTTTGCGGACGTCTAAAATCCCGGTATGTGAATTTTTTTTATGTATCGGCCGTAGTGGTGGGCAAAATAATCAACAAATTTGTTTCTGTGCTACTCACCTAATTTGAGGGAAAGTTGCTGAAAAGTTTTTTTCTTAACAAATTGTGAGGTGTATTTTGAAACCAAAAATCCACGTTTTAGATCAAAATAGACGCTTTAAGACCAAATATTCGTGTTTTTAAACAAAATACTAACATTTTAAATGATAAATTGATATTGTGAACCAAACATTGATGGTTTTAGACCAAAAATTGATATTTTACATCAAAAATTGACATTTTACATCGAAAATTGACATTTTACATCGAAAATTGACATTTTACATCGAAAATTGACATTTTACATCGAAAATTGACATTTTACATCAAAAATTGACATTTTACATCAAAAATTGGCATTTTACATCAAAAATTGACATTTTACATCGACTGTAGCGAGCAGATAATCATGTAATACTTTTTCATTCTTGTTGTATGAGTAGCTGGTAGATTCCAAAATTTGCTCAGTCGTTAAAGCACAATGCGTAACTAAACTCACTTGCGATTTATTTACTTTCGACAATTCTGTCGATTCTTTAATCACATTCACAAAGTAATAATTGGTGCTGTTTTGATTGTCCGCTTGAAGATGAGATGTACTAATTGATTTTTATTGTATCTACTATTGCAGTATTCTGGTGTTCGTATTGGCCCAGTTGTCAAGAATAATGTGATGAAAGCATCCATCATGTTGGAACATGATAGTCAGTAAGTAACCAAAAGTTAAATACCGTAAAGCTTCGAATAGTGACCCGGGTTAGTAATTGAGACTGGACCTATAAACGGACCCTGCTTCTATTTTGAAAACAGTGGAAGTTGCATGCAATAGAGTATTTTTCATTTATTTTTGCTTTTTTCACTTGTTTTTTTTTGGTTTTTTTCATTATTTTCCGTAGTTTTTTACTTAATTTTTGATATTTTTCAAGTTATCCACATAATTTTTGCATTTTCCACATATATTACGATTTTTTTCCATACATTTTTGACATTTGTCGTATATGTTACCTTATTTGCACATAACGTAACGAATACGTTTTTTTGACCGGGCTTGTATTGGGACCCGGCTTGTATTCCCAAATTCAGCTCCGACCTCCCGGTAAGTAATTGGGCCCGGGCCTATAAACGGACCAGGTCACTATTCGGAGCTTTACGGTAAATGTACACAGAAAAAGTCAAAGATGGAGTAGAATACACTCAACCCTCGTTATACGGCCGGGATACGTTCTTGGAAAGTCGGCCACAAAGCAAAATGCCGTAAACGAATCAGGGGCTGTAATGGCTATAATGGCACAAGGCCGTTATGGCGAAACGTCGTATAAAGAGCGGCCGTATAACAAGGGTTGAGTGTATAGCAGTAAGTACGAGAGAATTAAATGGGCAAGTTAGTGAATGTTTTAGCTACCATTTTGGCAGAATCGAGTCAGTAGCTGCTAAATCACGTTAACTTATATATTTTTTTAATTCAGGTATGCTGTCATTCTGGCTTTTGATGTCAAGATTGAGCGAGATGCGCAGGAGTTGGCAGACAGTTTAGGAGTGAAAATCTTTGCAGCTGACATCATTTACCATTTGTTTGATAAGTTCATGGATTACCGCGATGAACTAAAACGAAAGAAGAGGGATCAGTTCAAACACATTGCAGTCTTTCCTTGCAAGTTACGCATTTTGCCACAATTTATCTTCAATTCCAGCGACCCAATAGTTGTTGGAGTGAGTGTTGAAGCAGGTGTGGTCAAAGAGGGGACGCCATTGTGTGTGCCTAGCAAAGATGTAAGTATTTGGAATGGATTATTGGATTAGTGCACTGAAAGTGAATTTCTCACATTGTGAGAATCTTTTGAAATTTTGAATTGAATGTTAAATCGAAGCATGCAACTAAAATTGGAAACTTTTTTAAAGCAAAGAGAATTCTACAACTAATTTTGAATTGTCAATTTTAGTTTCTGGACATCGGTATTGTAACGACAATCGAGCTTAATCACAAGTCAATGGACAGCGCCAGAAAAGGACAAGAAGTGTGCATAAAAATTGAACCCAACGGTGGTGAGGCGCCGAAACTTTACGGTCGCCATTTCGAACACACCGACCCATTAGTCAGCAAAGTAAAGATATTCAAATGAAATAAACAAAAGAAAAAAATTTAAAGTTGTTATCAGTAAATCACGCCAGGTGTGCTGCTGATAATAAGCGAAACTTGATAATAAGTCGATGTTACTATCGTTTCAGATAACCCGACAATCGATTGATGTGTGTAAAGAATATTTTCGTGACGATCTGCAGAAAACCGATTGGCAGTTGATGGTTGAATTGAAGAAAATGTTTCAAATTGTATAACCGGAACGAGATGTACAATTTTCACCTACTGATCGAAATGATCGAAATGGTTGAAATCGTTGAAATCATTGAAATCACGATAATATAATACCGCTGTACTTATGTAGGAACGAATAAAACAAATTGTTGCACATTTCTGCTTTTTTATTCTAATTTTTTTTCAATATTTCAGTACCATAACCGGTATATTGTTGTGTATTTAAATTACTTCGCATTTTTAGGCGTAATATTAGGTTAAATAAGTACTGGAATTAGAAAATCGTCTGCGCAAGTTTGGATGCGCAGTTTGAATTTAGCATCAAGAATTCAAGATACTGGGCGCAAAAGGTAGGATGGATCACAATGCATACTGATATCTTGGAAGCACTGAACTTAAAAACGAAATACTTGTATTTCTTTTAAACTATATAAAGACATTTTAAAATATTTGGTAGGAATCTTGATATTTGTCCGATTTCATTTTTAACACACGATGGCGCTGCGGGCCCACGTCATCACAACGCAGTCGTATTCTATTGGCTCATTGTTCATCGATTCAATTCCATTTTCATTTCTGCCACGGTCCGATTCGGTCGGTCTCGTATCGCGATAGTCGCCAAGGTACCGAAAACACAATAAACCTTTATTGTGTTCGTGCTAAAACGGTAGGCGAGCGCTGGTGGGTCTTTATCTTACTATTTTTTATTCATTAACCACGCTCCATTTCTTCTAATAACACGATATGATGCCTCGCGATTATTTTCGACATTTCTTTGTGTGCCGCCATTTTTGCTGTGCGCCGCGTGGTATTTTTGTCAGTCACGAAAGCAAGTTAGCACTTATAGTTTTATATTTTTCTACTATTTAATCAATAACTACGCTACGTAATACAACAATTTGCCGCCGTGATATTTTTGTATCTTAGGTTTTTGAAAGAAATTGTGTTACTATTTGTATAAATAGTTGCTATGGCGTTTTCCTTGAATTTTGTGACTTTGTTGTTTTCTGGGAGCAGCAAATCCAACTCTCTACCTCCTCGTGGTTGCCCCTGGTCCACTGGATAACTGGATCTAGTGGTACTGAATGAGAGCTCTGGTTGGTTTAGGTTTTTGTCATTTTTCAAATTAGCTATTTTTTCGCTTCCATTTTGTTGGCCATCTGATTTTGTTTAATTCAGTTGAAATCAGGTTATTGAACATGACTTTGAAGTATGAGCATTTTTTTTATATTTCATATTTACAATTTGAGATTATGTAAGACTGCATTCCAGTATATGAGTGTAGCATTTACCAATTGGTCCAAATTGTGCAGATAATATTGGTACTGTAAGACTGCATTTCAATATATGAGTGCAGCATGTACCAATTGGTCTAAATTGTGCAGATAATATTGGTATTTACAACATGGATCACTTTAATGTTTCATGATTTCAAAAAATATTTGACATTCCTTCATTGCATGTAATCAAGGACTACAAACTCCTTGATGTAATCTTAGATGTAATCAAACAATCTGTGCCTCCCCAATGACTATCCAGATACAACCATCATAATTGATTGTACTGAAATAAAGGTACAGAAGAGCAATAAGGATAATAAAAACGTTTCACATATTAGGTCATGCTTTTCCATTGTCATTAATTGATGTTTTTGAACACATTTTAGCTGTGTTCTTTTTTTTTTAAACAAAATTTAAAACAGCCCATTTAAAACCACCATGCCGAAATTGGATGGGAACGCCATTAAAACGCTTGGAGAGAGCGGAGGAGAGAGGCGACAGATCGCACGACATTGCGAGAATATCGCTCTGGAATCAAATAGAATTTTTAAATATTACCTAATCAACATAGGTACACAAAATTTGGTGGGTTTTACACAAAAAACTGCATTTTTCATAAAACGACGGTTTATGTGTCAAAAAGTAATAACATGTCAAACACAAATTAATACAAATAAATTTATAAATTAAAAATGTACCTTTGCCAATTGCGAAACCTGATTGCCGTGTTGTTAGTCTTTATTTAAAAACTGTGGGCGTTATGTCATTATTTAATCCTGCTGTAGGAAAAAATAGAGAAATAATAATGTCATACCAGCACATTGCTGAAATGACATCACTATGTAACCGCAACACATTAAAACGTTGAGAATAGGTGATGCAATAAAAAAGTAACTTGGGCCATGGACCGTTCTTTTGAATAATATCCAAAAAATCTAAACTCACACTGGGTTTTATTTTTTGGTTTACTGGCCGTAAAGTGCCGAAATCTTCGATCGTAGTCACGTTTGCGGCTTTTTTGTTCGCAAATCTGGGCCCATGTCTGCATCTATCGTTGCAGTTGGGACTTGTTGCGGTATTCCACGCAAATTTGGGCCCATGTCTGCATCTATCGTTGCAGTTGGGATTTGTTGCGGTATTCCACGCAAATTTGGGCCCATCCATGTCTGCATCATTCATTGCAGTTGGGACTTGTTGCGGTATTCCACGCAAATTTGGGCCCATGTCTGCATCATTCATTGTAGTTGGGACTTGTTGCGGTATTCCACGCATTGCTTGGCCCATGCCTGTAGTTTTTTTTTGCTTACTAACAGTTGGGACTTGTTGCGAGTTGTCTTCTGTTGAAGCTGGAATTGAAATTAGGCGCTGACAAAAGATGTAGAAAACTAAAAAACATGTTTTATTGCCAAGTGCAAAAACCAAGAGAACATCTACTCGATGATACAAGGAAAAAGCAAGTGATAATAAATTCGGTTTCACTAAAAACCGATCAACGAAAAAGAACAGATTTGCAACAAGCTACGGATGCGAGCCTGGATGCTGTTCTAAGAGCTACTTCAAGTAACATGTAATGCAGGGAAAGAAATTGGGGAGCTTGAAACAGAGCCACGAAAAGGGACGGAGGGATAAGATGGACAACGCTGTTGAATGCATAAAGGCCAACTGATGACAGAAATTATAAATCTTTAAGGAGTCGGCCGTCACGCAGCCATCGCTTAGGAGTTGTACGAGATGGAGTGCACACCACTTTTGTGTCCACTAATTCGTCTTTAATACCAGTGATGTGTTTATTATTCGTAGCAAGAATTATAAAGATAATACTTGTACTATATAATAGATACCACCGTACACTTCTATTTTCCAGCAGTCATAATTTGTGACTTATGCAAACTTTCGGCTTTCCCATTTCTTATCTCCCGCAGGAATGCCACCAAACTAACAGCGACTTTTCTTTTGGTATCAGGAAAATTCGGAAAATTTTTCAATGTGAAATAAAAAAAAAAGATTTAAATGCTAGAACAATTAAACTACACCACACCATTTTTGTCTATATCTATCACTGCAGAAACCTTTCTGCAGTCTAGAGGCGGCAGCAGCTATTGACCCACATTTGCGTTTCAGAGATTTCCCTGAAGAGATGAAGTTTTAAGTTCATCGATATTAAACACTGTTCGCAATAATTTGCGAGCCAACTTTGGGGCAACACTGGTGGTAGCAACATCAAATTCCAATTGTGTCTTTTCCAAAAAGACTGTTTCCAATGTCTATAGTTTCAACCTAAAATCATTTCAAATTACTAACTGAAATAATAGTTGCAAAGTTAATCTTACAGTCCCACTATTGTTGTCTGTTTTATTTTTACAGTGCATCAATTTCCCTAAGATAGTTTGTTTGTTAGTTATTGGTATACATTTTTTCTGTACTTTAATATTTCTCCATTTTAGACCTGACCCGCTCATTTTCTTTAGTGAGCTCCTCTGCTTCGTTTTTCAATTTAGCACATTCCTCGCATGGGATGGCGGTCACTTCTGTTCCCATGAGGTCTGCTAAAAGGTTTGTTTTGATTCCGGACATGTCTGGATCAATACAACTCTGCTTCTTCTTCTTCTTACTTTCATTTTGCTAAGTTAAAAACAATAAAAAGTAAGCTGACATCGATTCTGGCATACAAAGGAAAGCGCTCATTTAACAGGAGTTTGTAGAATGCTGCGCCCTTTTCGGTTTGCTGTTTTAGAATAGGGTCAGCTTGGAGGTCACAAAGTTCCATTTGATACCGACTTTTTGCAGTTGAGATATCGATCGTTTTGGGATCGCTGAATAGCAAAAATGAAGGTTCCAGCTTAGCGAAATCTTGAAATCGTTCTTGGAAATTACTTTTTAACTCGCTCAAATGGGAATGGTATCCAGAAATATCCACTGTGTCGCCCAGTTCTTCATGTATTTCCTGGCAGGCAGGGAAGTGGAAGAAGTCAGCCTGCTGAATTTGTTCCGCCAGCAAAGAGCTTGCGCTGAAATCCTGCAACAGCTGAGTACAACTGGCAGATATTGTGATTCTCACCGTGAAGGGACTTGCTGAGGAGCTGAAGTTGTTCTGTGATATCAGTAAGAAATGCGATCTCTCCCAAAAACTCAGGATCAACCATCTTTTGTTGGTGACAGGTGAAGTGAAGTGACCTCGAATTCCAATTTGTTGATGTTGTCAGGTGGTATTGTAGGACTGCATTCACATGTAAGAGTATAGCATTTACCAAAAGTGACATTCAACGTTCTGATTTCTTTAATTTCTAGAAGAACGAAAAAATTCTGCAACATGTGTAATTAGGCAGCTGTTTGCACACCATCTAAGCTGGCTCCCTAAAACCTACTATAAGTTGCGAGAAACTCCTTCCTAACTCCTATGAAGAGAACCTGCACAAGCCACAGTTTAATAATAGAAGAAAAACCTAGTAGCCTTGTCCACGATAGGAAGCCCACCATCTAGAGGCAACCGTCCCAGAAAGTACAGATGCCTCAATCCCCTCTACGGCAACCTCTCACCTGAGAGGTGCCGGATCAGAGCCACTACTGGCAACCCTAGCCCACTTAACTTAGCAAAGAGTAAGAACCTTAACTTAGAAAAGCATAAAGAAAACTTTAACAGTTGCCGTTGTCGTCGTCGTTGCCGCCGCCGCCGTGGTACCAGTCGGGAGGCGGATCGTACCCCGCCTCCGCGGCCCCGAAGTCGACCCCCCGCACGGGTCCCTCCGGGCCGAAGATGGGCCTGGGCGCGCGTCCCGTCGGGTAAAGCACGCTGTCGTCGTCGTCGTTGTTGTCGTTCGCGTTCGTGTTCGTGTCGTCCAACATCGGGCCACTTCAGACAAAAACCTATACCATAATACGAGTATTATTGGTGCCAATCATAATAATGACAACAACCCTCCAGACATGAACAGACATACAAATTAACTTTATATTCATAACCGTGGCGATCAACGGATCGTCTTGGTGAACAAAAATTTTACCAAATGCAGACTAACACTAGTTTATTTAACTGTATATTATTCTATCTTTAGCAGCCATTTTAATATTCATAAAAACCAACATAAACACAATGGCACGCCCATTGTTCACTTCATAGAAATTCACTTCATAGACATGAAATTTAATGGTCTTTTCATAGACTGGTACGCTTCATCGCCAATTTGTCTACGAAGCGTACCAGTGTCTTTTTATGAAGTGAACAGAGTCCAATTCTAATTATAGGTTGGCATGATCTGACGAACGGGATTATCGCTTAATTGCACAAGCGTGACTGGCTTACTACGAGGCGTTACTAGTTGGCGGCATCGAGGGTGGTGGAGGAGGTGGAGGTGGAGCCGGTGATCCTGGAAATTGTTCAATATTGAAAAATTGAAAAATTGAAAAGTTGTGCACGCAGGTTTTTAGTGTATTTGTTTTTTTTTCCTGGACAAAGACCCTTTATTTTATTTTATTTATTTTTGAAGTGAAACTTCTATAGCCGCGGTAGAGCGAATTGGCCTGAATACCACATGACCGTCACGTGACATGAAACGCCCAAACTTTTCCACTTTTCCACTTTTCTTACGGGCTCAGAAGTTTCACTTCTATCGCGCGAGAGTCTCACGCATATTTTTTTTTTGTTACCGACAGATCAAGTTTTTGTTCGAGTTCTACGATTCTCTTATCTCTGTTCTGACACAGTTCAATATAGTGATCTCTTTCTGCTATGGCAACATTTTTTTTCGCCTCCTCGCTCTTTGCAAGTGTTACGATCTGCTCAACATCAAAATTTAGTTGAGCTCGAAACTCTGAAATCTCTGCGAACTAATCAAATTAGAATAGAAATGTTGAGATTTTGTCACGCTCAAATGTACTGGTATCCAATGTTGAGTCGTCATGGCTCATGGTGGTGGCTGTCGGTAAGTGGGGGGGAATCTGAAAGCACACATTTTATTTATTTTATTTTATTAATTGTGAGGACGCAAAGGCCAAGTATTCTCCCAACCACTACATCTGTGCTTGCAGCAGCTGAACTGCCTGCAACACAGAAATTGCTGAGAGAAAGACAGAATTCGGCACCCAAGCAAAAAAGGACCCCATCATAACGAGTCGTTTCTATTTTACTGGTGCTTGCAGTAGAAGTCTGGAACGGTGGATAAGTGCCGCAAACGTTGCATTATCAGTAATAAGTGGAGTTCAAGCCCGTCAAGAGCGTGCACATGCGGAAAGGAATGCTCTACCAACTGAATTGGGAGGCATGTGCGGGAAATCTTTTTTCTCTCTGTAGTGCTTCCGATGCCGGTGACCGAGGTGTTGCTGAGGGACCCAGTGATACTGCAAATTCTCAGCATTCAGCAGCGAAAGAATTTTACGTATTTGGATTTTAAAGAAGTTGATTTCAGTTCAAGTTTATGCGCCAGGAGACAACAGTTTTGCAGTGCATAACTGAACAATTCCAGCGAAATTATCAAAATTTCAAACAGAACTGAGAGAAAGGAGCAATGACTACATATAGCAACAAAACATCCATGTTGATTAGTTGCATTGGACCTGGATACGATAGCTTCAAACATATCATAGATCAGTGGGATGATAACCATTTGAAATGGAAGAATGTGGTTGATCCACTGTTATCAGTGTCCTAAACATTTCTTATAAATCCTATTCCTTGTTTGTAGGGGGATACTTATTTTGCTCTCATATTATATTTCTCACTTCAAACTTTGTGTTTAAACCAAACACAGTATGAATAATAACCCCCTCCTCCACTTTTATTATTGTCTCTAACACTAATGGCAATAAAATTAGCCAACCAAACTGTCTCCCCAAAACACCCAATTTATAATAAAAAAAACTATTTTCCAAGACTCAGCAACCACTGCAATTTTAGATCATTCTATTAATCGCTGTAAAAATCACAGCAACCCACAAAAGGCCACATCAGACAAAAACCTATACTATAACACGAGCATTATTGGTGCCAATCATAATAATGACAACAACCCTCCAGACATGAACAGACATACAATTTAACTTTATATTCATGGCCGTGGCGATCAACGGATCGTCTTGGTAAACAAAAAGTTTACCAATTCCCGCTACAACCGCTTGGGTGCACCTTTGAAATATCCCCGAACTGGAGATAGTGCCGAATGGGTGACGAGACTCTCATTCGGCCATTAATCCTTTAAGGTTTAATTGTGTTAACGGCTGTGATCTTCGCAGATCGCTGCATTAGGCTCAACTGCAGGTATGCGTGCCTGTAGTCCAGGTTAGTGAAATATCGAGTCCCCCCCCCATCCCGTGCAAAAATCTTCACAATGGCAGGGAGCGGATAGGGGTCTGGCTCTATCGCCATATTTATTGAGCGATAGTCGCCACATAGTCTAAGATACCTTCTTTCACCAATCTGGCAGTTTCGGTTTCTACCATAGATCGTAAAGCTACTGGAACTGGTCTGGCGCAAAAAAATCTGGGCTGTATGTTATCTCGGATTTTTAATTTAATTTAATGGTCCCTTAAATTTCTCTCAACCGACTTTAAATACGTCGTCATACTGCATTAATTTAACATATGCCACGGAACCAGTGTCTTCTCTGTACGTTTTAATAGTTCCATTTGACGTGCTCAATAATTTGTTGAAATTCTCGATACAAATCTTCAGGGTCTAATTCCAAATCCAGTATTGCCAACATAGGAGGCATATTAATAATAAGAATTAAACCAAACGCAGACTAACACTAGTTTATTTAACTGTATATTATTCTATCTTTAGCAGCCATTGTTTTTGGTTCCGTCTGTCTGACTTGGTAAACTGGAGGTAAAATTGTAACTGTCTTACAGGGCAAAGATTGGAAACGGAGAATTTATTGAGGATAAAAGCATTTTGGGATCCAGATTTCCTAGTCCCTAACAGTGGGATGTGACAGGAGTGGTCATAAAAAATAACTTCTGATGACAAAAGTTTCAGATCTGAAGAGCGGCCCGCTGAACATAATGCTAGAAGAGTGGCTACCTTGGTGTTGACTAGCAACCAAGGAGAAGTGCCAAATGCAATCAATCTCAGCGCTAGTGGTTCTGAAACACAATTCAATAATAATTATTAAATGTTTGATCCTTTTTATTAGTTTCGTTTCATACCGTGCACAAACCCGACGATCTTAGAACGATTGGTTTGGAATTCTGTCACCCAATGGTGACATCATATATCTTCGTGGCGACACCGTGCGTTAAAATCCCTAAACTTAATGATTATAGTTTTATGGGACTCGGTACACTTCATAGAAAGACACTTCATAGACTCACTGTACATCGACGTACGCTTCATAGACTGGTACGCTTCATAGACGAAATTGTCTATGAAGCGTACCAGTCTATGAAGACCCAAAATTGTCAAATTTTCAAATTGTGGTTAAATTGTGGAAGCCATCATTTATAGTTATGGGCTATACCACGCAGAAATCTCAGAACATTCATTCTTCGCCTATCACGTAACAGGATTTTAATTCTGCTTTTCCGCTCAATAACTTGCTTTCTAATGTTTCGAGCGTTGCAGGAAAGCTAAATGCTGCAGTCTTCTTCCCTTCTTTCCTTTTGTAGCCCCAACTATTCGTAACGTTATAGCGACGTAATGCAACGTTTCATTGACGTGACGGTACATCGATGAAACGTTACGTCTATGAAACGTCTCATTGTTTGTGACTTCTTTATTCATGCGAACGTGTCTATAAAATGGTATGTTTCATAGACACGTCTATGAAGTGAATGTCTATGAAGTGAACAATGGGCGTTTTATGTACCAAAAGCATGGTTCATAATTTTATATGTTTTTCGTTTATTCCCAATTATAAAATGAAAAGAGAGAA
>JAQIXU010000912.1:0-23040 GCA_034701245.1 Strigamia transsilvanica | reverse complement strand
CCTCTATTGTGGTTCGATGAAGCGTATGTGACAGAGTAATGAACATTTTAACACAAAAATGTAAACAAAAATTGATTTTTTCGTGAATAAATCGTTGAATAGTACAGTGCCGCTCTCTTGTGTAAATTTCACTTACTGTTATTAGTTTCGATTTTCTTCAATCAGAGATAACTTTTCGTTCTACGTTTAATCGTGTTGTAACCGGTAAAATGCCTTCCAAATACCAGGTAGCACAGATAAAGTGTATTTTATCACTTTTCTTACTCATTCTACTTTGTTCTCTCAGAAAAAAACTCCTTACCAGGGAAAGAAGCGATGTTTCGGCGAGTTCGTGTGTCTGGAGTGTGGGAAAACTTGGTCGAGCGGACATAGTTGGGCTAATATGGGTCAAGAATGTCACGATTGTCAAATCATGGTTTATCCCTTCAGCCAAGTGTGATATTTTACACAAATCAATACAATACGCATACTAATTTCAATTTACTTTCAATAGAGGCGTCTGGAAAAACAGGGTTCTAAGAAAAGGTCGGACCTATGTGGAAAATGTCACGAATTGGGATATGATTGTAGGACCGAGGATTTTTGAAGCGAAAAATTACGAAATTCAATTACAAATAAAAACATTTTAAAGTTGAAACACCGAAAACATCAATTTCTTGTTTTTATTCTCATTTTGAGACTACAGTATTTACGTGGAGATAAACGCCCTCTGATAACGATACACGACAGTATTTCTAGTTTTACTTTCGGTTTACATTTTCACTCCTGACACCACTCGTATTACTGCTGCGCAGTTTAATATTCCACTAAAATTCATCGCAGACGATGTCGAGTACAGTGAGTTTAATTTTTCTCACATTCAAGTGGATTAACGATCGATTTTTTGTTTTATTTGCTCGTAGACTCCTTACCAGGGCAGTGGCAGGTGTTTTGGCGAGTACAAATGCTCGTGTGGAAGACAGTGGATGAGTGGGAATAGTTGGGCGAATTATGGTCAGAAGTGTAAGGGGTGTAACATCATGGTGTACCCATTCAAGCAAGTACGTGTGTGTTTTTTTTAGTCAAAAACCTTGTGACTGCGAACTGCTTAAAGTTGAATTTTTTTCTCTCTTTATGACGGGGTTTCCCCTTTCAGTCTGTTCGCTGTAACGGGGTTGGATTATAGAAATAATATAACTAAGGTGTTTTTAATTTTTTTTGGGTTTTCTGTGCTTTTAGACACCGTTGCAGAAGCCGGATGGACTGGATAAAAGCGATTTGAACAAGCCCCATCCTCAAGGACTTTGCCAAAAGTGTCAGGCTTTGGGTTACTATTGCAGAAACAGCTATAAGTAATCCTGGAGTCGGAATATATTCATACACTTAAATCTAGCATGTTATTAATGACTGCATGTATCTTTTAAATAAATGTTCCGGTTTAAAATCTTGATTTTATCGATTTTTAGTCGATTTTATCGATTTTTAGTCGATTTTATCGATTTTTAGTCGACTTTATCGATTTTTAGTCGATTTTATCGATTTTTAGTCGATTTTATCGATTTTTAGTCAATTTTATAAGTTTTTAGTCGATTTTGTGGGTTTTTAATCGATTTTATCGATTTGGCCCATTTATTTTGCATTCTTGTATGCAGTTCCTAACTATGAGTGTCTTTGAGTGGCGTCAACACACCACATTAGCCTTGCAAACAAAAAAAATTATATAAACAATTTCATACGTGTTTTTTTTATTTTTATTGAGGGCATAAACAACTTCCACTTCTAGTGCAAAAAATACAGCAACACACGAGGAAAAAAAGGCTACAAACAGTGGGCACACTGACTAAGATAAAAGAATGCATGTTAAATCTCTCAGGAGCTGTTGGCGTGGAATTAGCATGAGCATTTTCCTCAGTTGTAGTTTGAAGTTTAACAACAAACTTCTCAGGAGTTTTTGGCGTGGTACTTGCATTTTCCTCAGTTGTAGTTTGAAGTTTAACAACAATCTTTGGCGTGGGACTTGCAATTTCTCCAATAGACTCGACACTTCCAATACTCCTAACATGCATCTCCTTTAAAGTCCCGTCAGCTTCAATCTCTTCATTTATAGTGGTTGTTGGTGAAATGAATGCAATGTTTTCTATCCTCATTTCAGGGGCTTCTATTATTGCATCATTTGTATCTAAAAAAGATTTATTTTTTTTAAAAACCAATTGAAATTAAGTGTTTGGATTCGTTGTACCTTTTTGGGATGTTGAATAAATGGGATACCATAAAGTAAACACAAGAATTGTGTATGCGAGTGTTGCATACATGTATGCTCCATTATAAAACATCATGATTGTATTTTCATCTGTTTGTGAAAGAAAAGAATGATTGGTTAATGGTTGTACCACTAATATGTCTCTGTTGTGCCCATTCCCATGACAAACGACTTGGACTAATAATTTAACAAGAGAAATCAATAATCAGTTTAATGTAAACAACAAAAAAATCAAAAACTTTGTTATCAGTATGCCACGTCTACGTGTAAACAGGATGGATACAATCAATATAATAAAACTAAAGCAGGTATATGTAAAAAGCAAAGATTAATATGTAAATTAATTAATAGTAAATGGAAATCATGTTTCTAATGATGAATGAAACGACAAATTAAAAAATGATCGTGTCAATGTTCTGAATGAACTGTTTCCGTATATTATTAAATTAGAAGTTTCATATCACTTCACACTTAAAATTCCAATTTTGATATTTTTGACTGTTTTGATGTTTCAACTGAAGAAATTCCTCTGCATATATTTCCAAACTGATAAAAAAAATTGGCCAAAAATATGGAGAAATCTGTTTAAATTCAAGCAATGCAGTGAAGCACAAAGAGAAATCAGTTAATATTAATTTAATTATCACAGGTATCAAATTTCTTACCAGAAATTTGATAACGACAGCCAATATTATGTCGTACACCCATACCTCGCTTTACGGCCGGGATACGTTCCTGGAAGGTCGGCCGCAAAGTGAAATGCCGTATAACGAATAAGGGACCATTTCCCCCGATTCGTTAGGGAATTTCCCGACTTTTTGACCGTATATCGAAAATGTTAGGCCATAAATCGAAATTTAGCCATAATGATACAAGGCCGTTATGGCGAAATACCGTATAAAGAGCGGCCGTAAAGCGAGGTATGAATGTATTAGGTCAAGTTGCATGCCGCTTTGGAAATTTCAGGTAAAAACCTGCCGCTAAAAATCAGGTTTACTCGCACTACAGCAGCATGCAGCTTAATAAAGCAGAATAATACGGTAAAAAATACCTCAAATCCTTCCAAAAATCACAAGTAACGGCTTGCTCGACCCGCTGTTGATATCCGTGCCAAGTTCAGCACTCGCAAAATCACAATTCCAACTAATTACAAATCAATATCACTCTGGTAATATGCAACAAACACATACACCCCCAAAAAAAGGATTTAGTGGTAAAACAAATTGCCGCTTTTAACCCATGCTCTCAATGGAAAGAGGCGGCAATTTTCATGACCACAATCGAAACGTCTCACATCCACAAGTGGACGCACTTTCCATAGGAAATTTAATTTAAAATTTTTTCTCATCAAATATTACACTTTTTATTTTATTTTATGTAAAACAAAATTTTTTTTCTATCCATTTTCGCTACTTTTTACAGTAAATTTACAACAAAAAAATTAAATGTACGACATCTTGTAATGCAGTCACATTTTTTTCTTTCGAACTTCTTTAAATAGTCAATTTTACAGCATAAAAATCGTTCGCCGTAACACCAAAAAGGCCATTGCAATGCACACGACGACTACAGCAATGAAATAGAAATAGTCGCGATGGGTGCTGATAGAAGCGCCTTCGCCGGTGCTGGACTTATTGTTGAGAAGGTTTGTGAATTCACGGCTGGCCCTTTTGATCATGGAGACGATGCTTACGGCGGGCTCGTTGGGCTTGTTGGCGCTTTCCGCACTGGTTCTGGCAGGGCAGTCAGGAGAGTCATTCCGCTCGTTACTGGGTTTGAGGAGTGCGGTTGGTGTATTAGAGCGGAGTGCGATCGGTGTATTAGAGCAGCCACTGGTCAACCGGCCAAAGGATGCTGTTGATTGGGTGGCACTAGTTAACGTGTGATTTGAATGATCACCAGCACTCTTCATGAAATGATAATAAAAATGTTTAGTGAAAAAAATACATTTTAGATGGATTAATTAATTCAAGATGAATAAATGATTTTTGGACGTGAAATAGGTATTTTAGATGCAAAAATGCGACTGTGTGCACAAAACTACACTTATTAGGCACAAAAATGAAAAGGTTATTATGTGGGAAGATGGAATGGTGCGGTCGAAATATGGATTTTTAGGTCTAGATATGGACTGAAAGTGTAGAGAGAGACTTTATGGGTTTAAAATGGACATTTCAGATCTAAAAGTGGACTTTATGCTACGAATGGACATTTGAAGTCTAAAAGTGGACTTTATGAGCCCAAAAATTGCTAAGAATGGGCATTTGAAGTCGAAAATCGACTTTTTAGGTCTAAATTTGACTTTGTAGATTTAAAAGTGGGACTCTCTAAGCTTCAAAATGCTAAAAATGGACATTTGAAGTCTAAAATGGACCGTTTAGATCTAAAAATGTACTTTTCAGGTCTGAAAATGTCTGAAAATGTACTTTTCAGGTCTGAAAATGTCTGAAAATGGACTTTTTAGATCTAAAAACGAACCATTTGAGGAATTTAAAACCACACCATCAATTCTATAATAATAATTTCAAAAAACAAGTTTAAAGAAATCTATTCATATTTTACTTTGTGACTAATCTGCGAAGCCACTTTCATTGCTTCGGAACTCAACTTAGCATCCTTATGCTCTAACCAAACCTCTTCACTGTTTGTTTGATCAGGCATGTAACAATTCCATTCATGTGATCTAAAAAATCAAACACACATCAATATAATTCCAATAAATCACCTTAATTAACAAAAGAATTACTTCTCTGGATGTATTGGATTTTCTCCCCTCGCAACATCAACTGTGCAATGACTAGACGACGTCATTATAAGTCGAATTACAGCAAATTTTACCGTTCAAACTACAAATGTTTTTCGTTTAAAATTCAAATATGTTCCCTTTCCGATACTCGGATTTTTCTTCAAGTGAAAATTATTCTCCCATCGTAAAATAGCGTAGTTAAATTCCAATCTGGACGTGCTCTGCAAATTTCAAACGAAAATAATTAAATCCAACAAATGTAAAATAAATTCTACTTATTCTGCAGAGTGACGTCATTGGTGAGTTTCTTTGGTCAATTGCTTGACAGCTGCAAATTGAATTTTCTATTGGAATTGGTCATTTGATTTAGGCTTAATATTTACCTGGTTTGAGCATGTTGGAACGACTTTCCATGATGAGTTTGGTCTTGAATCAAACTTCGGATTGCTGGGGATTAATCTAGGTAAACTGATGGGCAGAATAAAATTTTTAAAAAAAATTAGGTCTTCATCCAAACGAAAACCTCGAGAATAAGTCGCCTCTCAGGCGCAGTCGTAAGATTTGGATTTTAATGTGACGTCATTTCAAATGAAGGAGATATGATGTCATACTGAGAAATAATTAAAAACGAATAGCAGCATTTTTGTTTTTCTTTATTTTTTTGGATCAAATTTACAGTAACTTGTTTGAATTTAAGAAACACGTTTTATTTTCTTGTAAGTTTCCAATTGTCAAAACTAGAGGTCGTGTTTTGTCGCCATGTTATGGGAAGCTGTTAGTATCAATACGCCAAAATATCATGGAAAAAGAATATTTGGTTATGAAATTGAAATCCATCACACAAAGATTGTATAGTTTGTTATTACATTAATTTATGTAGTTTTATATATTTTTTATTACATGTCATGATCATCAGTGACATGAGTTATGACATGAACAGCTTCTCATAGTGTGCAGTTGTTTCCATACAGAAAAACTTTTGGTAACATTTTATTAGAATTTTAAGATAAATAAAAAAAGCAGATGGTTTAGTATGAAATTAATTATGGTTCTGTCCCTCCTGACTCAAATTTAAAATAATTTGTGCAAAAACACAAACATTTAATAATAATAATAATTTAATAATGAGGAATTCCATTAACAAGTGCTCTAAACCCATGATGTTTGTCAGCAATATATTCCACCACTCTCACATGTCCATTTGCGTCTTTCAACTTATAAGAACCTCTCACAGTCCCATGACCATCTTTGGTTTCATGTCTTGATTGATGGTTATGAGTATGTGGATCATCAACTTCATATCCAAATTTGTATGTCCCATAACCCTAAATAAAAACAAACATCAAAACAAATGAAAACAAAAACAAATAAATACTCACATGTCCATCATTATTCTGTTCATGATAAACTGAACTCCTTCCAGATCCTCCATGTCCCTGATGACCATAAGGCACATGCCCATATCCATGACCTATCTGCCCATACCCCCCATAGCCTCCATAAGCATCATAATCATGATACCCAGCATACACACATAAGATGAAGGCAAAAAGTACTAAAATAACCTAAAGATTGATTGGAAAATCATTAAAAAATTGTGAAATTCGATGAAATGAGAGTGAAAATGCATCACCTTAATCATTGCAATGGTCTGTACAATATCCACAAACAATATGCTACCAATCTAGCAAACTCACTTGCTCTTTATATACTGTCCTAGTCAAGTGAGCACATAACACGCCTTCAAATAGAAGGCCAATTTGGAAATTAGAGAAAATGGGAGTACAGGGGGGGAAAATTTTCTAAATTGTCACTGCTTACTGACCGAGATTTCTTTGGGAAAAAAAATTTCTTTTTTTTTCCTTTTGGGTGAATAGTTTCAGTTGCAATCATTTGTTTTGAAGGTTTTCAAGTCGAGTTTGTCGGTTTTCACAAGGAAATTGTATCGAGAATTTTCACATCGTTTATTTAGTTTATTTCTATTTTTTTGGAAAGTGAAAGTTTTGCTGTGAAACGGTTAATTTAATTGATGTGCGTCGAGCAAGTCGGATGTATCAAGCCAGCCAGAGGGAAGGACGTTGGAAAATGTAGGGCAGGTGACCTTGAGTACCTGGGCGCAGGGTGTGCTGTTGTATATGGACAATAAGAATAGTTATTCAAGTCTAACTGTGTAATTTGAATTGAAATTCAAATCCGCTCGTGGAATTAAATCGTTTCATTTTTGTGTTTTTGTATTTTTATTTTTATCTTAAATTCATTCCACACTTGAGCGAGTTTTCAATATGCGGTCAAAACACTTTCGTTTTGATAATAAAAAAAAATTGTTGACATTTTTGTCAATTAAAAACAAAAATTATTGTTTTAGTATTATTTGATCATTCAACTGTGATCATCAAGGTTATGGTGATAAATGGTGTCAGCCTTGAATCGTTGGAGACAATAGAATTTCACCATCAAGCGCACAGATTTTTTAATAAATCTATCTTTTTAATCAAAAAAAGGATAATAATACAATACAAAACATAGAAAACGAGCCAAAAATGATTAAATGAAAACTTAGTTTAGTAGATTACACAAGATATAGGTCGTCAACCTCATTCCTAACAAAACGAAACTGAAATTTATATTTCCTTAATATCTCAACTATTGTTCTTTCTTACGTATCAAAAATAACAAATTATTTACAATTGCAATTTTTACATATAATTTGACAAAACAACATTCTAATATCTAGCCCCAGTTTGGCCGCCATAATCAATATTATTCTCCGGCTCAGTAGGAACATAACCCGGCCTTTGACCACCTTCAATTACCCCCGGAGTACCGCCAATGCCCGGCACGAACTCACCGGTCACCGGTGGCACGTAGCCGCCTTCTCCGTGAGTGTGTGTCGGCGTGGGCGGCGGCGGTGCAAAGTTGGGAATCCTTTTCACTTTAGCATGAAATCCATTTTTCCAATCGGCCGTGTACTCAACAATTCGTAGCGATCCATCGGGCTCTACCAACTGATACGACCCCGTGATTACTCCGTTATCATCCGAAGTTTCTTTTCTGGAATGTTGGTTTCCAGTTGCCACATCATTCACGTCGTAACCGAAGTCGTACGGCATCTAAACAACAAAACAGCGCCATTTTAACATCATTTTTCAACTCCAAAATATCATAATTACCCCATGATGGTGTTCGCCATCCCCATGTCCATGTCCATGTTCGCCATGTCCATGTTCTCCTTGTCCGCCATGTCCATGTTCGCCATGTCCGCCATGTCCATGCTCTCCATGTCCGCCATGTCCATGTTCGCCATGTCCATGTCCACCCTCTCCACCTGGTCTATATCCACCATTTTCACCTGGCCCCACTGGTTCCACAGGGCCAGTTGGGCCCACTGGTCTGTAGCCACCTTCTTCACTTGGTCCTACTGGTTCTGTTGGAATTACCGGTACATAGCCACCATTTTCTTCTGGTCTTACTGGTTCTACAGGGCCTGTTGGACCCACTGGTCTGTAGCCACCTTCTCCACCTGGTCTCACTGGTTCTATTGGCCCAACTGGACCTGTTGGTCCTACTGGTCTATATCCAAGATTGTTATCCACTTCGGTTTCATCGACACCGTATCTTGTTTGTCTTCTCACAGTGTTGGAAGAGACTGATGACACCAGCAATACCACAACACCAATCAATAATGAATTCTGGATCTGATTGGGCAAATTGAAAGAATTGTAGTCAGTGATTGAGTATTGATCAAAGTGTGGAGTGAAATTGGATAATGGAGCTTTGGCTTACCTGCATGTTGGTTGTTGTTGGCAAATGAAAGAAGTAATGACTCGTGGGAATGGATCACGTTTATATATTGGGCAAGGAAGAGACTCTGAAAGAATCCTCAAAGAATCTTTTCTTTGGGAACACGTGACCAGCAGAAGCCCCTGGGCAAACCTTATTATAATAACTTTACATTGGTGTTGTTGGAGGGTTGGAAATTCATTAAAGAATTTTTTCTTCTTTTGTTTTCATTATTTCATTTGCTGATTTGATGAGTAGGATGTTTTTGTTTATTGATGAAATGAATTTTTTTCTTAAGTGTTTAGACAACAATAAATAAGAGATGGCCTTGTTTTGAGCCATCTTAGAGTTCTTTGTGTAGAGGTGTTCATTTAACTTAGACCCACAGGGCAATCCTGCTTCCCACATAGGACACACAAAAGATAACAATTATTGTCCTCATTTTCAATTGATATTTTAAATCTTCTTTTACTTTGATAGTTATCTAATGACTGCACACTTATAATCAAATAGTAACAACATTTTTGGCTTTTTGTCAAGTTTATTGAGCTTATTTCAGAAAATTTTTGTATAAATTTTGGATTATTATTATTTTTATTTTTTGGAATTTTCTACTTTCTGTAGATTATACAATGCAGAAAGTATACAGTAGCTTTCACGTGTTCTTTTCACATAGAAACTATTTCACAGGAAACATAAACATTAAAGTAATTGGTTAATTTCTTCTTCTTGTCTTAGCCTCAATTTATCTTTTATTTACATGCTGTTTATGCCATTTGTTTAAATCTGCTTTTTCAATTTTAAGATGAAACTTTTGTGTGATGAAATTAGAAAATTATGATAACATACCACCTCTATTGTCTTGTGTGAAAAAACCTAATTATGATAATAGTAGTGAGAAAGAAGCAATAAATCCAGGCCCTTAATTTTATTTTCAATAAAATCTGAACTAAATTTCTCTGTACTTTTTTTCTTCAAATGATTAAATTCAATTAGATTTAACATCACATTCAACTAATCTTAAGTTGTAATCAAATGACCAGTTTAATGTCTCATGCAATCAACAACAAAATTGACAGGTGGCCTATAAACTACGCTACAGCATGAAAACGAGACTAATAGACCTATTTTACCACAAATAAATGGTATAAAAAACTGGCCTCTTGCACACACAACACTAATTCAACATGTAATGTTTTTTCTACAAACTGACCACACAGTAATTAATCAAAAATTTATTTTTATAAAATTTCTCTCTTCCTAATACCATCACCTAATTAAAAAATACTAATTTATTTTTTAACTCTAATCCTTATTGTCCACTTAATCAGTGGACAGGAACACTTCTTTGCAGGTTATTAAACCCATCCCAAATCCTAAATCTTTTGCTTTCCATATCACTCAAGCAAAACTCTACTTTTCTCACACAGGAAGCAGTATACTGAACTAATTTTCTGCTTTTTAACATAAGAATAAAATTTCTCACACATCATCATCAAAACACAAAGAATATTCATTAATTATGTAATTGAGATACCGGTAAACTGAATTATATTCTTTAGTGACCCTGTTGATCTAGTAAATCATTGCAGGCCACCTACAGGACAAAATTAATCTCTCATGCTTGATTAAGACTCAAAGTAGTTCAAGGGATATTTCCCCTCTTTATAAACATTCGCACAGCTTTAATTTTCACCCACACTTGAAAGAAACTCCATTTCTCATCTAACATCACGTTGTTGGATAAGAGGCGATAGAAAAACCGGTTAGATGGCTACATATACTGCTGACAAATATATGTTTATGCCCTAATCATGACCCGGTTGTTGAGAAGAAAAAGAAATTCTAGGAGCTGAGCAACTTCAGTGCCAAATGGGCGTTGGAGTCCACATTTTCTTTCCCCTATATAGTTTAATTACTTAACGATTCAGGACAAATAAACATAAAGGAAAGCACTAAAAATGAATTTTGCTGACGCATTCGAATTAAAAAAATTGGTTTGTGTGATGCAGGGAAGCTAAAGAAAATTGTGGAAATCGTGATTTCGGTTGTTTCGGATGAGTCATTAGCATAATTTTCGATTTTAAGGTCATCATACTGTGAGAAGAAGATAACACCATCAGGCTATACGCAGTATAATTAAGTAAAAGAAAAATTTGAAGAGAAAAAGTAATTTTGCCTGTCATTCATTTTCCAAATGGCGAGTTTAGCCACAAGTTTATTGGCAAGCCGTGCACAGGTCACGTGTTTAATGGTTACGGTGATTGAACTTGTAAAATGACCCGTACACAAGTTCACAATCGATGCAAAATGGGAATTTCATTATGTGCCACAAAGAATGAAATTCTTTCAGACTATTAGTGCAATTTGCCATATATCCGCCCTGATTCATTCCTGCATTTCGTTTAAAAATAAACTGCCATAACACACAATGTAGCCAACATCCTGAAACATACAATGCGATGAAATAAATTATTTTTTTCAGTGTAATTATGTGTAAAACTGAGTAATCCGACGCCCGCCCTACGCGACGAGTTCTTGCGGGAGACGAGGCATTGCGGGCGGCAGCGAAGCGCCGATTTGCCCCTCAAATATTTTCCAAAGAAAAAACTCGTCCTATTAAGTGAAGGTTACATTCTTATAAAACTTGAAACTCGGACTCCTAGTAATTTCCTTAATATATTTTTAATTGCTGATGGGTTATCGTTTTTTTATGAGCACGAGTAATTCGAAAATGATAAATTACAAGGATCCATCGCACAAAAATGTTGGATGAAAATGACCTATTCTATTTGCATACTTGACCAATCTCGAGCCCCACCCTCTACCCGTGTCCACTTTCTTTCATTAACAGGTCATCCAACATTGTTTTAATCGGGGAAAAAAGCAGAAAAATGAAAACCGAAATCAACAGCTTGGAACTTAATAAACCAGCAGTGCACTCACTGGGCAAGCAAAGCTAGTATATAAGGGAGAAGACAAAATGTTAGACACCAAAACGTGTTTCACAATGACGCAGACAACACTTCTCGGTTTTATCAAGGTAAGTTGAAACTTCAGAAGCAGGGGAATCAAAAAATGCAGCAAAATGATCAAGTTCTTTAAGTCTTTGTCTGAATGTTTAAGCAAAAATTATCAGCCTTTGGAAGTTAATGCAGTCATTATTTGGCCGACAGTTGTGCTGTTGGGAGTTATTTGATGGACAGTTGACAGTCATTTGGTCGACAGTCATTGAGTTGACAGTCATTGAGTTGACAGTTATTGAGTTGACAGTCATTTGGTCGACAGTCATCTACTTGACAATCATTAGGTCGACAGTTGTCCAGTTTACAGTAATTTGGTCGACAGTTATCTATTTGACAATTATTAGGTCGACAATCATCTATTTGACAATCATTAGGTCGACAGTCATCTATTTGACAATTATTAGGCCGACAGTTGTCCAGTTGACAGTGATGGTCGACAGTTATTGAGTTAACAGTCATTTAGTCGACACTTATCAAAAAAACTTCTTTAACTCGACACCTCTGATTACTTGTATGATCGAAAATCAGAACTAATGTTGCGCTTGTATCATTCGATTCGAGCATCCATCCATGCAATTATAATGCGTACTTACAAGTAAGCTTTTGGGTTACATGTTGTGGTATAACCCAAACTGTGTGAAATTTCTAACCTCATACCTCAAGTGCTAATTGAATACATTCTTCCAACCCGTATGGTATAATTACTTCGCAAGTCAAAAGATAAAAAAAAAACAGAAACAATGCGGATGATTTATACAGGTTATACCCTTAATAACGCTCAGCTTTAAGGTCACACAATAACCACTTAGTTTACATCATCCAACATCACACACACATTATCTTATCTAAAGGTCACAATTTCTAAACGTTTATCTATTATCCAAAAAGAAAAACAAAACAATTTTATTTCTATTTTCAGCTAGCATTGTTTATAGCCATCGCCTCGACTGTGGCTGCCGACTATGGCAAAGACGAAAGTTCCATTTATCACGAACAAGGAATGGACGTAAGTCTCGTATATTGTTATATGTGCATCATGTGCATCCACTATGCATCTCGCTTCCCACGCCTTCTATTGTGGGAAAACAGGCCACTGGTCTCATTCTCCTTCACCACTAGACCATATCTCTTATTCGTACCAATTAAAATAGTTGAGATAGCAACTGTTCTTCCTTTCCTTCGACTCAAGTCGTTCACTGACATTTTACAATTACGTCGTGCAATCATAATTTCCTTTCTTTTAGGGTCATGGATCGTACAAGTTCGGCTACGACATCAAAGATGGGCATTACGGGCAGATGCAAACTCGCAAAGAGAAGAAATCCGGTAAAGGGTACGTTACCGGCTCGTATTCCGTGCGAGAGCCTGATGGACACATGCGATATGTGAAGTACGAAGCCGATCACAAGAAGGGATTCAGAGCGACGGTTAAGGACAAGCACGGAGTCGTGGAATATGGATATGGCAGCAAAGGATATGGCAAGAATGATTACGATGACGGTTATGGTAAAGGTGGTGGATACAAGGATGATGGATACGGCAAGGGTGGTGGATACAAGGATGATGGATACGGCAAGGGTGGTGGATACAAGGATGATGGATACGGCAAAGGTGGTGGATACGGTGGGGATGATTACGGAAAAGGCGGATATGGGGAGGATGAGTATGGAAAAGGATACGGTGGCGATGACTACGGTAAAGATGGATATGGTGGCGATGACTACGGTAAAGGTGGATACGAAGGTGGGGATGACTACGGTAAGGGTGGATATGGTAAAGGTGGATATGGAAAGGAAATGGGAGGATATGGCAAAGAAATGGGTGGATATGGCAAAGGAGGATATGGTAAAGGTGGATATGGCAAAGAAATGGGCGGATACGGCAAAGAAATGGGTGGATATGGAAAAGGAGGATATGGTAAAGGAGGATATGGTAAAGGCGGATACGGCAAAGAAATGGGTGGATACGGAAAGGAAATGGGTGGTTATGGCAAAGAAATGGGTGGATATGGAAAAGAAATGGGTGGATATGGCAAAGGAGGATATGGTAAAGGTGGATATGGCAAAGAAATGGGTGGATATGGCAAGGAAATGGGTGGATATGGCAAGGAAATGGGTGGATATGGCAAGGAAATGGGTGGATATGGCAAAAGTGGTGGATATGGAGGTGGTTACAGTAAAAAGGGATATGGAAAGAAAGGTGGATATGGTGGATACAAGAAGGAAATGTACGGCCATGATGATTATAAGGATGGATATTAAGATATAATTGTTTCACCATCATGTACCGTTTTCTCAAGTGCCGAATGGATATACCGTATTTATTTGAATGAATGTAATGTAGTAATAAATTTTTGTATATTTTAATTTATTTAATAAATGTGCTATTGAAATTACTCGCTTTTTGTGTGCATTTAATTGAATTTTACTTTCAAAATTAATGTGTAACGACCTAGATTTAATACAACTTGACCATAGAATAACTCAATTAAAAACATTCAAACTTACTGGAGGATTTTATTTATTTTTTGCTCGAATAAATTCAACATTAGTCACACCCGAGTGACAGCGAGAAGAAAAGAAACGACAACAATTAGTTAATTTCTTGAACCAAACAAAAATAATTCAAAAGTGACTTTCAAATGAGTATAATGACCCCCATGACAAGTAATTCACAAAAATAATGACTTCACATATCAGCGTTTAAATTGGTGCAAGTTTCCTAAATTATCCACCAGATAGCAGCACACTCCAAACGTTTTATTTGCACCGAAATCAACAAACAAAACGTTAATAACATGAGAAATAAATGCTCAAACAGGAAATAAAAACTAGATCACATTTCTTATACAACTATAAATGATTTACATCAAATGTAAATTGTAAATGTAAACAATATAGTTTGACAACTTTATTGTTCCCATAAACTCATTTCTTCAGATTAAACGATTGCCATTATAGTGTTTATGGCTAAACATGGTTGCTTGACCAAGCAGAACAAAGCGAGTGTGACCCTTTTATGCATAGCTTCAGCTATAAAAAGAATTAAAAACGGAGATTTAATAATGGCTCACAAACACTCACGTAAACGTGTCAAAGAATCTACACGATCGAAAGTGAAACTTGCTCATCATATATTGCTCCCACCGTTAATTAATCATTCATTTCCTGGTTCATTCATTATGAAAAAAAGAAATTGTGATGATAGATGGTAGTGTTTTGTAAGTGAAATTTAAAAAAACAAAGGTCAGGGGTCAGGTATAGGTTAGGTAGTGATTTAGTGTCATCAGGTTGATGGTTGCCTCAAGGATTCCTTGTTTCGTAATTATATCAATTTGGATTGAATGTCCATTTTTGGATTGGTTTAACTTGGGGAATGTTTTCGTAGATTTATATGAGAATCTTAGGCAAATTGCTTAAGTGCTGGTTAGATGGATTTTTATTTCTTAGATAACATATATTTTTTTTTTAAATTTTTTTTTTAACTTAGTTAGTTAAAATTAAAATGCTGGACATTTTCTTGCATATAGTGGCGCATAAAATTTCAATTCAAAAATTAATAATTTAATGATGATAATTTAAAAAATTTATTTTTTGGACAAAAAAATTATATTTTGGTCCAAAAAATTCATTCTGAGACCCAAAAAATTATTTTTAGGCAATAAAATTTTTTTTTTACCATAACCATCCAATATATGATTTAAAACATCTTTTTTTTTTTACTAAAACATCCAATTTTTGACGAAAACATCCAATTTTTGACGAAAACATCCAATTTTTGACTAAACCATCCAATTTTTGACTAAAACATCCGATTTTTGACTAAAACATCAAATATTTTACTAAAACATCAAATTTTTTACTAAAATCTCAAATTTTTAACTAAAACATCCAAATTTTTACTAAAACATCCAATTTTTTACTAAACCATCCAATTTTTGACTAAAACATCCGATTTTTGACTAAAACATCAAATCTTTTACTAAAACATCAAATTTTTTACTAAAACCTCAAATTTTTAACTAAAACATCCAAATTTTACTAAAACATCCAATTTTTTACTAAAACATTCAATTTTTTACTAAAACATCAAATCTTTTACTAACACATCAAATTTTTTACTAAAACCTCAAATTTTTTACTAAAACCTCAAATTTTTTACTAAAACATCAAATCTTTTACTAAAACATCAAATCTTTTACTAAAACATCAAATTTTTTACTAAAACATCAAATCTTTTACTAAAACATCAAATCTTTTACTAAAACATCAAATCTTTTACTAAAACATCAAATCTTTTACTAAAACATCAAATTTTTTTACTAAAACATTTAATTTTTGTGTGTGAGAAATTGCACCATAATGACCACCCTTATACACTTTTTGGATCCGCCCCTGGCTGGACACTTTCCATTACTAGACATAGCACATGGGGTCACGAGGCTGAAAATGCTGGATTGCACAGCCCAACCCAATTCTGTAGGTCAAACTTTGTTTGCAAATGTTTTTTAGTAGTTTGACATTTCCAACTCTGTATAATTTTCAATTATATACAGTAACTCTAGGGTGGCATCAATCCCAGCCTACTTTTGAATTGCAGCATTGAATATGCTTAACTATAAGTTGAACTGGAATCTGATTCATCATGGAACAAAGAATGTGATGCAATATTTTGTAATACACTTAATATCTGATTTAAGGATAATAAAATGACATAAATGATGTAAGAATCAATCTAATCAGAAATACATAAACTGGTATTATCTTTTTTTAATTCAAGGGGATTAAAACATGTCAATTAACTACTTCTTAGATGAGCACTAAATTTTTTTTAAATAAATGCAAAAAAAATTTAAAAAATTTAAAATTTAGGTCAACCAATAACAACCATCAGAAATTGTTAATTGTCTTGTAATGTTTTAATGAAAACTGGGTTTTTGGTTGGGAAAATTTTAATACAAAAAATAATAAGGTCTAGATATTGTACACACACTATCATTTTAACCATATGAATTTACATCCATATTTTTAAATTTTTTTTACTGAATTATGAATTGAAAATTAAGTGAGTCTAATCAAAGGGTGAAAAGCCAACATGCAGATTGACCTGATTGTTCTGCTGAAAAGAACTTTGTAATTTACTATTTATCCACAACAAAAACTGAATTAAGAGGAAAAGCCAAAACTTGAGCCACCAGGAAATAGACTTAAGTGGTTGGATTAACAAACTAAAAAACAAATAGATTTGCTACAACATTTGGAAATAATTTCTTTTAATATCAGCCATTTTGTACAAACCATTAAACTCGCATCAAGCCTGAACAAAAAACAAGAACTCCTTTAGATTATTATACAGTTTTTAATATCATCCACTTCTTTTCCTCCACAGTGGTTATGCTCTACGCATTTCGAGATTAAACTGGGAATAAACTCAGCTTAGATTCTCAAATTCCAAACATTTCCTCAAACAACAATAAAAACAAATAGTGATAAAACTGCAATGACAAACCAGAATAGATCATTTTACAAGATACTCAAGTAAATTTCAAATTTACGAGAAATGAAATGATGAGATTAAAGTGTTGTTTGATCTGATGGAAAAGTATGAAGAGGAAAAAAAAGGGAGAAATTTTCCTTTTTCCCGCCCAGAAAACGATTTTTTTTCTTCTCTATCTGACATTCCCTATCATTAGATTGTGACCTGGTCACTGGGTCTGTTTCATCATACTCTTGCTTATGTGTATCAGTGTGTGAAATTCACTTTATTTCTTTTAGCTTACTTTTCAGGAAATGAAACATTTTTCACAACTATTGTCAAATGCCAAATGTAATACCTTTACTGATAAAATAGTTAGCTTTGCTTGAGACTTACTTGTTATAATATCAGTTTTATACAATGTAATCTATATACAGCATCAGTAAATGCAAGCACTGATGTGACTTGACCTCAAAGAGGTTAAACACATTTGAAATTTAAATTGAACTGAAAAAGTAATTAAATTAAGAATTTGCAAAAAAAAAACAACAACATGAAAGTTATTCTAATTAAGGGATTTAATTAATAATGCTATCAACTTAAAAATTCTAATAAAAAAGATGAATTGAAAATCTGAAATAAAAATTCTGCACATGCACTATTAAAATTAATCCGATAATTAATGTTCCTCATTATAGTCTGAAAGGAATGTACACTAGTGAGCACGATTTATTTCAATATTAGCTTTATTTCTCAGCCATTTTATGACGTAAAAATGGTAAAAAGTCTCATTTATCACATAGACAACAAACATACCGAGATATAACACTAGCTCGTTACTTATTCCACTGTTATCTAGCTGCATTTTCAACGTCATCCTGTTTGCACATCATGATAGCTGAAGGCGAGGCCACAACTGGAAAACACTAAATTGGTGCAGTTTATAAATTATGGTTAACAATCTCCACAGATATGAGAAGATATCAAGTTTCAAAATCCACATCAAACAAAACAAGTTGAAAACTTGAAAGAAACAAAAAAAAATATTCCAAACATCATTAACTCCAAAAGTGTATCACAAATGACCCTCCCAGTTGCTAAAAACCTGAAATAGTTCACTTGTTGTGACATATCACACCTTAAAAACGAAAAAGAAAGAAAAATTCCCATCATGTTTCACCCATTTATCAACCCTAGTTCTCTCCCTAATCAAGCACCAACTTCAGCTATCACCAAACTATGGAGATAATAAGTGATCGAAAAACTAGATCAGCAGCTCATCATTTCATTTGCTGTGGAATTGATGCCAGCTGCCATATTAGGAGAGAAAGGATTATGCTAATTTCCAAGTGAAACACTGCTTTTCAAAAATCATTGATTTGTGAAAGGTCAGTGGAAAACACCTTTGGAAATGATGATAAGCATCAATTGTGAGTCATTTAGGACTTGGTCGTAAATTGTATAGACAATTCCCAGAGGGAAGAGAAGAAGGAAAGGGGAAAAAAACAACGAGACGATCAGACCATGCAATGCGTGCAGACATGCCCAGGCGTAGCCATGATCGAAATTAGCACACCCACATCTATTGGTAGAGATTCTCATCCCGCGAGCCATTCGACCCGAAAACTTTCTCTCCCATCTGCTAGAACAAAGGGAGAATGCTCAAGCGAGGTGTTTTGGAGGAAGGTAATTACGCCTCCCTGCCTACCCAGTGTGCTTCTTTTTCCTATATAAAGGGTTGGTCAGATCATGAGAAGCTTCACATTCAAACAGATCAGCAAGATGAAGGTAAGCAAGCTAGTTGGGAGCGATAGCGAAAGGAAAAGGATTTTAGCAGTTTTTGTTTGGCTTGTTGCTGTTTTTTATTTTTATTTTGGTTAATTTTTTATTTGTTATATTTGTTTTATTTTATTTTATTTTTTAATTTTAAATTTTATATTTTAAAAATTTTAAAGATTTTTTTTAAAAATTGGTTTATTTATTTTTGTAGATTATGTTTCTTGTGTTCCATTTCCGTGGTCTCCATATAGTTATTATTGTTGTGTAATATTAAGAATTTAAAATTATGTAGTTATGTGGGATGTCAAAAAGGGCTGTCTGCATAGTTGACAATTTAGGCTAATTTTAGTACTTTTTTATTTAAATTAAATTGTTATATACATTTTTTACAACCTAAATCAACTTTTGAAAATTTATTTTTTTAAATTTAAAATGTAACTGACTTTCTAATTTCTTAAAATGATTTTAATGACATTAATGGCGCTCAAACCTACAAACAATTAATCAAACCATAGGTCTTTCGATCGAACGATTTGTATGTAGATTTGAGCGCCATTAATGTCATTAAAATCATTTTAGTTTTATCACGAAAGAGAGAGTGCATTGAGATCGATGTTTTTATGACTGTAATTTAGTTCAATTTTATTTGTGATGACAGGAGATATAATTCAATTTTGTTTTTATAGCATCTTTCAACTGTGATATGTGCTTTGTTGCTCACATTCCACACTGGATTTAGTATTGGAGCTGGTTATGGAAGCGGAAATGCTGGAGGCAGAGGAGGATATGGAGGCGGAAGTGCTGGAGGCAGAGGAGGATATGGAGGCGGAAGTGCTGGAGGATTTGGAATGAGAAGTGGAGGTGGATATGGCGGTGGAGCTGCTGCAGGCGGACATAGTGGTGGAGGATATGGCGGTGGAGCTGCTGGAGGCGGACATAGTGCTGGAGGACATGGTGGTGGAGCAACTGGAGGCGGGCATGGTGGTGGAGGTTATGGCGGTGGAGCGGCTCATGGTGGTGGTGGTCATGGTGGCGGAGGAGCAACTCATGGCAGTGGTGGTGGTTATGGTAGTGGTGGAGCTCATGGAGGTAGAGGATATGGTGGAGGAGCAGCTGGAGGTGGTGCATACGGAGGCGCTGGAGGCGGTTACCAAGGAACAACAGCTGAACAAGCTTTAAAGTCTTTTTACAATATTGTTGATGTAAGTAAAAATATTACTCTAATTTTTATAGTATTGTATTTAGTTCTACTTAATATTTCTTTAGGGAAAAAATGTAAATTTTGGTTACGAAATTGAAGATCCCACTCAGGGCAATTACCAAACCAGACAAGAACAAGGAAACCCAGACGATCAAGTGACCGGCAGTTATAGTCTTCAAGAACCTGATGGTACAATGAGAATTGTTAATTATGTAGCTGATTGGAAAAATGGGTTCAGGGCGACTGTAACTGACAAAGATGGAACCAAGTCATATGGCTATGATAGTGGAGATGGAGATGGAAGCTACGGAGGTGGTTCTGGAAGCCATGGGGGTGGAGCTGGTGGTTATGGAGGTGGTGCTCATGGAGGTGGAGCTGGAAGTGGATCTGGTGGCTATGGAGGTGGTGCTCATGGAGGTGGAGCTCATGGTGGGGCCGGTAGTGGATCTGGCAGCTATGGAGGTGGTGCTCATGGTGGAGCTGGAAGCGGATCTGGTGGCTATGGAGGTGGTGCTCATGGAAGTGGAGCTCATGGTGGAGCTGGTAGTGGATCTGGCGGCTATGGAGGTGGTGCTCATGGTGGAGCCGGTAGTGGATCTGGCGGCTATGGAGGTGGTGCTCATGGAGGTGGAGCTCATGGTGGAGCTGGCAGTGGTTCTGGTGGGTACGGAGGTGGTGCTCATGGTGGAGCTGGAAGTGGATCTAGTGGTTATGGAGGTGGCGCTCATGGTGGAGCTGGAAGCGGATCTGGTGGTTACGGAGGTGGCGCTCATGGTGGGGCTGGTAGTGGATCTGGCGGTTATGGAGGTGGTGTTCATGGAGGTGGAGCTCGTGGTGGCAGTGCTAGTGGATCTGGTGGCTATGGAGGTGGTGCTCATGGTGGAGCGGGCAGTGGATCCGGCGGCTATGGAGGTGGCGTTCATGGTGGATCTGGAGGGTATGGAGGTGGACACAGTGGGGGAGGAGGTGGGAGAAGAGTTGGAGCAGGCGCTGCTGGTGGATATGGTGGTGGAGCTAAAGGATTTGGGCGAGGTTCTATTGGGGGCTATGGAAATAAATTGGGAGGTGGTGGCAGTGGAAAAGGTGGATATTGACAAATTTGAAATTCCCTTATTTGTTTACTGTTTAATTTTTAATCGCACAAATGTCTTACTTGCCAAAAGGCTCATGTTATTTATAATCACCTTACACAACGTTGTAAAGAGATATAGGAGTTTGAAACAACTCTTTATTCATTCTACGCCATATGTAAAATCAATATATATATTTAAAAACTATGTGTGTATAACCAGATAAAGAAATTTCTATGCCATATGTAAAATCGAAATAACCTTAAACTATGTTTGTATAACAAGATAAAGAAATCTGTGTAGAATATATGAAGTAAATAAAACAAGTTTCATGTATAAAAGATGATTTAAAAAATTTGTTTATTTTAATGTTGAAAAGTGGACAGAATATGTGATCATTCCCATAGAATAAATTAGAATAATTTTGGGCTTTTAAGTTTTCTCGAGAAATGTAGTATTTAAAATGTATATATGTTATCTGGTGTGAAATCAAGGTCAGGATAATGTATGAATAATCCGTGCTAATGTCACGCGTTTGGAACATAAATAAGAATGGCAATTAAATGTTGGTCAGTCTGTACCTGATCCTTTACACTAAACAACAAAAAATTTGCTTCCCATCATGCAGGTAAATATTTTTAAATTTGTATTTTTAAATGCTTTTTATAATAATACCTTTTTTTAATAGGTACTGTTCATTTTTTGTACATACTTTGGTATGATGTGCTGTTCTGTCCTATCAATTCTCCCTATGACAAAAAACTACTTCACACCAGTCAGAAAGTTAAACAAAGTGCAACATGAGGACAACTTTGTTTCTGAAACAGATGATTTACAAAATACAAATACTGAATGGAAGCTTGATTACATGAAACAAGATAACCAACTGCATATGAGTGACAGCAAACAAATGGATGTGAAAGAATCAATTCAAAAACTCTTTAGAAACCATCAAAGTCCATTAAAACTTTCATTTCGACATCAAAAAACACCAGAAAAACATGCCAACAATTACAGAAACAACATGGCTGAAAGAGGATTTGAAGTACTCAGTGGAGGAGTTCTGAATAATAATAATAATACTAATAGTCGTCTTGAGCCTAAATCTGCATTTGGCAGACCTCTCAATCCTCAGAATTATGTCCACAGCAGTGAATTAACATTCCATTCAAATGATTATGACAATGTAGGATACAACGAAATTAGAGATAGATCTGCGCCTACATATTTGATTAAATACACACGTTATGAAAAAGAGAGGCCTTTTCAAGCACGAACAATGTACTTAATAGCTCAAGAATATCCCATTTCAAAGCCACAATCTTCAAATAGAGATTTATATAGGCTGTCTCCAGCACCAAGATCAGAATACTCAAGTGGGATGCCTCCTCCATTGCTTCCTCAGCCAACATATTCAAGTAAAGGAGCATACGAAATGCCTCTTCCAGCTCCTCCTAAACCAGAAAAGCCCTGCAAAAATGAAATTGGAATGACTCCAGTCAGAAAACCAGAATACTCAAGTGAAGGTCCATACAAAATGTCTCCTCCTCCTCCTCCAAAACTAGCATATCCAAGCAAATATGAGAATGAAATGTCTCCACCACCAAAACCAGCATATTCTAGCAAGTATGTGAATGAAATGTCTCCACCACCAAAACCAGCATATTCTAGCAAGTATGAGAATGAAATGTCTCCACCACCAAAACCAGCATATTCTAGCAAGT